>QOVD01009796.1:0-43093 GCA_003521225.1 Tuber microsphaerosporum
CCTCACTGTGCCCCCTACCCCAGCACGCCCCACCCCAGGACCCAGTGGCCCCCTCCCCAAGGCGGTCCCGATGGCCTTCTCCTCCTCCTCCGGCGTGGGCTCTGCCCGATAATGTCGTGAAACGCCGCAAACTCCGTCACCCCGCCTAAATTCTCCATCGTACAGCACAACCTCCTGGGGAGTTGGAAAGTGTTTCTTTCCTTGTTCAATAGTTTTTCCTTGCTTAAATCTCCTGTTGATATTGTTGCGATACAAGATCCACCGGTCAAGTTCGGTCGCCTGCCCTCGTTTGCTGGTTTTAAAGTTTTTTCTCCTATTTCCCCCCAGATAAGAAAGCCCCGCGTGGCTACCTATGTGTGCACCGCCTTCATGGAAAGGGCCGCGGTACTCCCGGTACTGCATGGTTCTGATTGTTATTTTTCCCTTGATTTGTTTTTCCGCTCCTCGCTGGCTGGCCCCACCAAAAAGTGCAGAGTGGTAAATTGCTACAATAATTTCACCCTTGCTGGAGGACGCCCAACGGTTTCCCCCTCAGCTTTGTTTCAAAGTTATTCCTTTCCTGTTCTTGTATTAGGTGACTTCAATGTCCATCACCCCTCCGCTGACCCTCTCAGACACTTTCACCGTAATGAGACTGCCCTCTCCATCCCCTACTTCGACCTAGCCTCTGCCCTGGCTTTGCCCTCCTGAACACCCCTGGAGTTTACACAAGATTTTCCTTTGATGCCCATGCCCGGCCTGGGGTTCTGGACCTGGCCTTTGCGAACCTTTACCTCTCAAGGCTGAACCACCCCGAATGGTCGACCCCCTTACCCAGCACCGGCTCAGACCACGTCCCCTGTCTTTTAACCTATGATAATACCCCTTTTCACCGCTCCTCCCCCAAGCCTGATTGGACCAGGCTCGACTGCATCAGGAAAATGTCGGAGGGGCGTCCATGGAGGTCCTGAACGCTCCTTGTCCACCAAGGGGGGTTTTGGTCCCCATGGTCCTCCAGGTCCACTCTGATCCACCCTGATCCAAATTTCCGAAAGTTTTATCGAAAATGTGGACCACGGTGGACCACGGGGCACCAGGGTGCACCATGGGGACCATAACCCCCCTTGGTGGACCAGGAGGGCCGTATACATTTTGCTGATGTGGCAAACTGCCTCCCGCTCCCTCCAGAACATCTCAATCGACCCTCCTCCTCCCTCCTCCACCACTGCCCAGCTAGATGAATGGTACAGTCTAGGGTTTGGTAAAGTCCACGCCTCCCTAGTCTCTAACATGCCATACTCCCGCCCCTCCCCCCACGCCAAACCTTGGTGGACCCCACTGTTATCTCAACTAAGAAAAACCTACCATGCCGCTGCCAAACGGGCCCGCAAGGCCCGCATCTTGGACAACCCCCTCCCTCCTGCAGAAGCTAGGGCTGCTAGAGCGGCTTACTTAAAAGCCATTCAGAGAGCCAAGCGCAGCCACTGGGACTCCTTCCTTTCCTCTACCAACGCCAAAACGGTCTAGCAAGCGCGACGCGCCCTATCAGGCACCCCCCCCAATTGGTTCCCCTTCTTTCCTGGGGCCGACACCCCCTCGGACATCAACAAGGCCCTACTGGACCACTTCTTCCCTCCTAGACCTGCTCAAGGAACTCCCCGGTTTGCCATCTTTGACCCCTCCACTCCACCTATTACCTCCGAAGAGGTATCCTCTGCACTCAGCGTGTGCTCACCAACCTCTGCCCCAGGACCGGACTCCATCCCCTACGGGGTTTGGAAAAGGGTTTACAGGAAATTCCCTCATCTTATCCCGCTCCTCTTGTCCCCCCTGTTGGCCTGTGGGTATCTGCCCCCCTCTCTTAAGGCAGCTGATGGTGTTATCCTCAGCAAGCCGGGGAAGCCCTCCTATGAGACCCCCGCATCTTTCAGGGTTATCATCCTGCTTAATACCTTCTCCAAAATCCTGGAAAGGATTGTCTGCTCCAGGCTCTCCGCCCTTTCTGGCTCCCTAGTCCTGGTTAACAAAGACCAATGCGGCTTCCTGCCCGGCATTTCCACATTCGATGCTCCTGCCACTCTGGCGCACGAAGTAAAAGCTCTTCAGGCCGACCCGAAATTTCGGGTCTCTACCCTTTTTCTAGATATAAAGGGAGGCTTCGACAATATCGACGCCTCAATTCTCTCCGATCGGCTAGAGGCCCTGGGTGTGCCCCTCTACCTTCAAAAATGGGTCAGGTCTTTCCTCACCAACCGCTCCTGCTGCCTCCTCTTCCAAGGGTCCCCCAAAGTATCCCTCCCGGTCTCGGTTGGAACCCCCCAGGGCTCCCCCCTATCCCCATTACTGTTCGTCATCTATGTGTCATCGCTCCACCTCGTGGTCCACAGGGGTCTCATCTTGTCATACGTAGACGACTTCGCCGTTACAGTTTCGTCCCACTCCTACGAAAACATTATTTCCCTCCTCAAAGACCTCTACGGCAGGTTGGTGCAAAAAGGGTCCACCCTTGGAGTGTCTTTCTCCTTCCCGAAAACCGAGCTAATCCACTAGCGAGCGCCCCACCAGAGAAGCCCCACTTCAGTAACCCCTATCATCCTCGATGGCCACACCTTCTCGCCAGCCAAGTGCCTCAGGTGGCTTGGCTACTAGTTCACACCTACCTTCTCTACCTCCCCACATTTCCAAAAAAGGCTTACCCTGGCTAAGGGAGCCTTTGCCCTAATTCGCTCCCTCGCCACTCCAGGCAAAGGCATCCCTCCCTTTCCGTGCCACCGGCTCACGGCGGCGGTCATCCGCCTGGTCCTCCTTTTCTGGGCCGACCTCTATATACCCAGCCAGAAGATGACGGAGAAGATGGAAGTCTTCTGGCATCAGGTACAGAGGTGGGTCACCTATTGTTTTTCAGCTACCCCCATTGGCGCTCTCTCTTACGAAGCCTCCCTCTCCCCCATTGCCCTCCTGGCCCGCCATCAGAGACTTTTGGCTGGCCTCAGACTGTCCTGTCTCCCCCCAACTGCCAACCCGGCAACAGCCAGGCTCCACCCCTCCCACCCCGGTCTTGACGATTGGAGGGCCCCTGACTCAGCCCGCCAGTATGCTACCAGGCTCCCACCCAACTACCTCCCACTCCTGTGGTCTACCTCCCCGGTACGGTGCCGCAGGCACCTCCCGCTAGACTCTATAACCCACGACGTGTACAGGGCCCTTAATGATCCCCCTTTCTTTCCCATGATCAGGTCCGAAGTGGCCCGCCTCAACAGGATCCTCCCCGACCCGGCACTCATGTCAAAAGCCTACAGGAAGATGAAAGTCCTCCTGAGACAGCACCTTGTCACCTCTTGGACTCGGAACTTCCCCCCCCCTCCCCATTACGCTTTCCCACCCTTCCTGACACCCCACCCCTTTATGGGCCTCCCGCGCTTCACGGCGCGAAGAATCCACCAAATGAGGACAGGGAAAAGCTATCTTGCAAGACACCCCTCCTAGTATAACCTTGATCAACCCACCACGTGCCCCAGATGCAACAACGGCCTGGAGGACCTCATTCACGCCATCGCTACCTGCAGCGAAAGAGCCGAAGCACGAGCCTTCTTCCTCCCGAGGGATTTCTCGCTGAGCTCTGCCTCCCCCCTTTGGGAGTCAGCCTCTCTTCTCAAAGGTCTTGCCAACTATATCCTAGCCACCGCCTCTGGCTTTCCGCCAGACATGCCCCCGTACTCTGTTCCCCCCTGGCCACCCCTCCCAGGCAACACCCCCGTCGACTCGAAGGGCCTCTCGCACCCCCAGACGTTTCCCCTCAGCAAACCTTCTTGAAGGTATTTCAGACGCAAGGACCAGAGCCCTGATGATATGCAATGCTCCCGCCCCCGTGTAGTACAGATGAAGCTTATGATTATGAGATTTTGCTGTGTGTTTCCTTGCTGTATGTTTTTGCGACATAAGTGTACTTGTTTTTGTTAAAGTTATCAATTGCGTATATTTTCGTACGCGTTGGAGGAGAAGTTTTGTTTTAAAGTTTTGTTTGGTTTTTTATATTTTTGTTTGTGGGTTTTGTTTTGGCCATATCTGACGATGCATGTCATTTCTTGTACCTTAAAACAACGAATATATGAGATAAAAAATAAAAAAAAACCAACAAGTAGTTAGCCACGAACCATCTCCTCTACACCTCCGGCGATTGAAATCTCAACCCCATGAGAATCATCGTCAACCACCCCTCCCATCTCCCCTCTTCCGATAGCCTAGTTGCCTAGGAGGGTGACGCTACAACCCCCCTCTCCCCTCTGTTCCCCTTCTGATAGCATTGCTCTCGGGCAGTCTTTGTCTAGGGGGTTCACGGTCGCTCCTCTCCCCTTCCCCGCTTTCGCTTCGCTGCTCTCGCTTAGCGTTTGCACACGGTTGGCAACCCCTTTCTCGTCAATGGCCTTCTGCAGTTTCAGGCTATAGGTGAAGTAGTGGCCCCGGTGGCTCTGCTCCCTAGTATTGCACTCTCTCCTGGGAACTCTGTTTGGTACGGTCGGCATCGTCGAAAAGCAGTAATCTCGCTTCGGTCAGTCGGTCTCGCACTTCTTGATTGGGTCTACCCCTCCGCCCTCCTCTCTCCTGGCTTTAGCCACCCTCTCCCTCCCGGTTTCGTCCAGTTGCTCTGTTACAGCTACACTTCGCTCCCTGGCTGGTACCCTACTACTAGGTGGCTCCTCTCGCCCCCCTCGGCACGCCTCCCCTGAGGTCCCCTTCTCGCGTGGCACGAGCCACGCTGCCTCCGCTGGGTCCCTGTTCCTTCTGATCTTCTGGCCTTGGGATCTGTCATGACTGTGTGAGTGGTAGTGAAACTGGTTATTTGTATGGGGTTCACGCCTACCACCTCTGCCCTCCAGGGCATGCACCCCTCCGGGTCTTGTTTTCCGGTGGGCCATTAGGGCATTTCCTTGCGCCACACGTCTCCGCCGCGCCGGCTTGTCGATTGGATCTCCCGCTGGGCTTCCTTCAGCCCCTGTTCCCGGCCTATATGGTCCGGGTATCATTACCCCTTGTGTGTGCTCAGGTCCGGTGGTATAGACTACGGTTTGGTATTGGGGGTTTCTTTCATTCTTGGCTTGAAGTCTTCTTTGTTGGTTTATAGGTTTCTCACTGTCGCTTTGGTTTTTCTCTTGTTGGGCTGCACATCTGTGGAGGATTATTGGTTCGAAGTTTCTGGCCTGTTGTTTCCTTTGTAGTTTCTACCCATAGTACCGGACTTTGATTTCAACCTCTACACAAAGTAGTTACGTTGTCGGGCAGGGTCAGAGGGTTTTACCATTGGGCGCGCCGGATGGACAGTAGTTGGAGGTTTTTAGCTTTCATACCTAGCGGTTTTAGTTAGCTTTCGTACCTAGTTAGTTCTTACTTAGCAAACGAATTAAATCTATTAAAACAAAACAAAAAAAAAAAACCGATGAGTAGTTAGTTTCTCACACAACCATCTAAGTACTTTCTTATACTATCAATTCAAGTTATCTTTACAAATTACGATTCCCGGCGAATAAGAGAAGCGTCTCTTAGTACGTTCTCGACTACACGATAGGAGCAGGAGTGTTCAGCTATCAGAAGTAGTGCACCAGAACAAGGAAGTGTGACCTGCTGCAAGTATCGCCCTGAGGGAAGGATCGTTACACTAGTGTAAGTGATTATCTCACTTTTAACTATTCTTTCCACTTCCCATTCGAGATCTCTCTCAGCATCCTCGGGTTCTCTAGGTGGTTGTTCCCTGGCCTCCCGTATTGAGGTTCGGACGGGTTCTAGTAACGATATATGGAACATGGGATATATTTTCCATCGTGGGGAGATTTCGAGTTTGAAGGCTCAGTTGCTCTTCTTAACTTCCAACACTTTGAATGGTCCGTGAAGCTTCGGGCTTAGTTTTTTTGTTGGTTGCTTAGTTCTCATGTTTTTTGCGTTTAGTATTACTAAGTCCCCAATTTTAATGTCCGGCTGCTGTTTTGCTTTCCAGTCATAATATTTGCCCATATCTTCACGAGTTTTCTCCAATGCCGTTTTGGCCCATTGGTTTATATTCTGCATCCAGTGTGCATAGAGTCCTGCTCCTGGATTCTGAGCTTCTCGTTCCTTCATCCATTCCGTTTGCAGGTGGAACCAATAGTTGGCGTAGAAGGGGAACAACCCATGGGCGGTTGTAGTGGAGTTTTTGTACGCATGTTCTGCTAGTGGTAACAGCTGATACCAATCATGCTGATTGTAGTTGACGAAGTTGCATAAGTAACCCTCCAAAGTTTGGTTTGTTCTTTCCGTTTGTCCGTCAGTCTGGGGGTGGTAAGCTGTTGACATTTTGCGTTTAATGCCTAGCGATTTGCACAAAGATTCCCAGTATTCTTCCGAGAACTTAGCATCCATATCTGATATGATCTCGGTGGGGAGCCCTTAAAGTTTCCAAAATTCTCGTAAGAAAGTATCTGCCACGTCCTTGGCCGTTGCGTTTTCTCCTAAGCCTATGAAGTGGGCCATTTTTGTGAATTGGTCTACTACTACCATGATCTGTGTGTGTCCCTGGGATTCTAGTAGGTGGGTAATGAAGTCTGTGGAGATAGATGTCGAGGCAGCGAAAGGAACTTGCAGTGGTTGTAGTAACCCGTACTTTGCATGTCGTGGTGACTTATTGTGTTGACATTCGTCACATGACCTCACATAGTCGTTACTCCAAGGGGTGAGTCCTTTCCAGTAGAAGTCTCGGGTGACAATCTCAATTGGTTTTTCTTGCCCAAAATGCCCCGCTACTCGTGAGTCATGGCATCCTTTGGCGATTGTGGTTTGTAGTGCTTCATTGTCTGGAATATACAAGCGGTTCTTGTAGTAGAGTAACCCCTGTTTCCTATGCGAGTTCTTGGGCGGTTCCTTCTCTTCAGCCTCCAACCTGTCTAGTTCCTTCTGTCTACTCATCCATTCCTCATCCTTTCCTCCTGCTGCCAATACTTCTGTAATGAAGTCTGTGTTAAACGCCTTCATTTCTGCTTGTGATAGAATAGCGTTTGACATCATAACATGTTCTTGCATTAACCATGGGTTACTTCCCATATCTTCAATATCGAAGTATTCGTTGTTTCCTTTTTCCGCTTGTAGGAAACATACCATGGGTGGCGAGTCCGATACCTTGATGGTTCGCTTAGGGGAGAGATCGGTCCTTCCGAATCGTTTGTCTGATCTTTCCGTTTCCTGAAGGCTATCTACCTCCATCATGTCTGATGTGTCAATTATTTCTATTATGAGTTGCGCTATTCGGTCACCTAGTTGAATCCGACAATTAGCCCTACTGTAGTTTACCATAATGACCTTTATTTCTCCTGTGTAGTCTGGGTCCACCACACACCCATTTATTGCGATGCCTTTTTTGCTGGCCAGTCCGCTTCGTGGAGCAATTCTTGCATAGGTGCCTTTTAGTAGCCCGATCGCTATTCCCGTTTCTGCCAATACCTGACCCTGGGCTAGTATGGTGAATTCCTGAATTGCGTATAGGTCGTGGCCCGCTGCTAGTCTTGATACTTTGGTCGGAAGTTTAGCTTTTGTGGAGAGTTGTTTCACCTTAATTATATTCCACTTCGGTTGTTCAATTCCTGAAACGTATCGTTCGTCTTCTTCTTCCGCATAAATGAGTGCCAATTCAAAGTGCTCGGGCTTTAGAATAGACTGCTCGCTGTGCTTAGCTCCCTTCTCAGGACGGTAATGTGGCCGTCAGCTTAGAGCATCTGGCTTTCCTCCTCTCGTCCCAGGTCGGTAAATGATCCTGAAATTATAGTCTGCCAGTCTTTGCATCCATCTTATCTGCCTCTGGCTCCAAACCTTGGTAGTTAGGACATTTTGCAAATTTTTATAGTCAGTATAAACGGTTATTGGTTTATCCGATCCTACCAAATAATCTCACCATTCTTTGAAAGCTTTCAAGATAGCGAGTAATTCCTTATCGTGAATCTCATAGTTGCGTTCCGCTTCGTTCAATTTTCTGGAATGGAAAGCTACCGGATGTAGTCTTGTTTCCTTAAATTGTGACAAAACCCAGCCAAGTGCAAAGTCGCTTGCGTCTGTTTCCACCACTGATTCTCGATCTGGGTAAAAATGCTCCAAGATTGGTGCCGTGGCAAATCGCTTTTTGAGCTCTTCGAAAGCGGTATCCTGTTTTGGCCCCTAAAAGAATTTACTTTTTTCTCCCTTTAGCGTTTCTGTGATGGGTGTACAGATGTTTGAGAAGTCTTTGATGAATTGCCGATAAAAGTTGGCAAATCCGATGAATGTCTGGACTTCTTTAACCGACCTTGGTGGCTTCCAGTGCCTAATTGACTCCACTTTTTGTTCGCTCATTGTGACGCCATTGGTTGCGACGATGTAACCTAGGAATTCTACCGATTCCACGTTCAAGACTGATTTTGTAATTGATATTGCCAATCGGTGTTCCTATAGTTTAACCAGGACCTTTCTTACAAATTCTTCATGTTCTTCCACAGTCTTGGAATAGATTAGAATGTCGTCTAAGTAAACTACTACTCCATGATCGAGAAATTCTCGGAGGATTTTGTTCATCATGGCTTGGAAAGTTGCAGGTGCATTGACCAGTCCGAAAGGCATTACCTTGTATTCGAAATGCCCATATCTGGTTCGAAATGCCATTTTCCATTCATCCCCTTCGCGTATTCTCAACAGATAGTAACCGTCCTTTAGATCCAATTTGGTGAATATTTTTGCTCCTGCCACTTGATCTTTTAGTTCTCTCATTAATAGTAGTGGGTACTTATTTAAGATCGTTAATTTATTAAGGTTCCGATGGTTCACACAGAGACGCAGTTTCCCATCTGGCTTCGGAACAAAAAGGATTGGTGTACCTGCTGGAGACTGACTGTGGGTGATCTTTCCCTGCTTTAGCATCTCCTTTAGGTACTTGTCTAGCAAGTCTAGCTGATATGCCAACATAGGATAGATGGGTCCCCAGGGTGGTTCCGTGCCTGGCTTGAGATCAATCGCATAATCGAATGTTCGTCGGCCTGCTAAAGTTTCTGCCGTTGAAGTGAGGAATAGCTCCTTGTATTTTTCATAGGGTTGTGGTAGCATGTCCAGGAGTATTTGGTTAGGATCGTCCACTTGCTTTATTCTTCCACAGTATTCGGCTTCCTCGTCGTAAGTTACAGTTTCGTCCCATTCAAACATTCCTCCTATTCCTTCATCTTCGACATGTCCTTGACAACAATGCTCGTTGAATGCCCACTTCTTTGGGTCTGCAATATTTGCAATATGGTGTTCCTTATGCCACCATCCAAACAGGATTATTAAGTCGTATTTACCTGCCGCCGCTACCTCGTAAGATATATCTGAGCGGTGGCCTTTAGTTCCTATTTCTACGAGTAAGGGATGTGTAAAGTGTTTACCGCCTGAGAGGGTAATTTCCCCATCAAAGGCTAGAATAGGTAGCGTATTCTGACGTGTTTCGTATAGTATGTTGAAATGTTCAACTAAATCTTTGTTGATTAAAAATATGTTTGATTCTGAGTCCAAAAGTATTTGGATGCGTATTCGTTTTCCCGCAGCTTCGATATATGCCAGCCCTTCCGGGTGGTTGTCATGTGCGGGTTTGGGAATTTGGGATTGTATACGTTTGCCCATGGGCAATGTGGCCATGTTTTTTCGTTTCGTCATCGTGGTTGAGTGTAGGTATCTGAGGTTTGTTACCACACCTGCGTAGTTTCGACTCTTGAAGTCTCCTCAGCCAAACTAAAACATGTCAATAGCTCGGTTACTGTGCGGCCCACTACTAGCGGTCTTTACTTCTTGCCGAAGAATTCCCATAACGCTCCAGACTGCCAGTGTATTTACCAGCTTGCCTATCCAACTTGTTTTAGTACCGTCTCAAGCTGGTTTATACCGTAGGGAGTAAATCTGGATACTCGGTATCTTACTCCTAACATTCAGCCGGACCCTGTATTGGTTGGACAATGTAGTGATGCTTCGACGCATGTGCCCTGTCACTCACCTCATAGGTCTCGGTGGATGTACTTCGGGGCTGTTCTGAAAATTTGGATTTCCTGTTCTCCCAATCACCGTTGGTTTGAACTGTTTTCTGGGGGTTCCTCGTTGGACTGATCGTACTAAGGGAGTCTTCCCTTACCGTCATCCTAACTCTTTTTCTTCTTCTGGGTACTAGTTAATCCTTTCCCCAGGTCGCTCCGCTTGGTTCTCTTAGGCCTTCAGGGTTACGCCAGATTACTACTTATGTAGTCTCTCATTATTTTCGATTTCGATTTCGGAGGAAGGGCTTCCTCCGAGTACCCGACTGCCGTTGCCATCGGTGCCAGGAGTAACTTAAGTTATTTCCATATCGCAGAAGTCCCATGCCATCAGTCGCTCTATTTGATAGACCCAGGGTGCTTCTGCTGTTTGTTGCTGACTTAGAACCGCAGATTGTCTTGGTTGGAAAGGAGTCGATGGGCTGGCCTTCCATTGCCTCGACTTCAGGTAGGGGGCCTTTTTATGCTAAGGCTACTTGGATTCTATTGCTGAAATCTGAATTGACTTTCGGCATTCAGCCCATTTGTGGTTATTCATTCCATAAATGGTACACTGTTGGTTGTCTTTTCGTGCTTGGATAACCTGTTCTTTGATGTCACCATGTGCCGTTTTCCAATCCGTATGCTCCACTTTTCCCTTAGTGGTTGTCCCCTTGTTTTTTCTTTCCACCTCCTTC
This sequence comes from Tuber microsphaerosporum, assembly GCA_003521225.1. Taxonomy (NCBI): domain Eukaryota; kingdom Fungi; phylum Ascomycota; class Pezizomycetes; order Pezizales; family Tuberaceae; genus Tuber; species Tuber microsphaerosporum. The sequence continues at coordinate 10,697 of QOVD01009796.1, forward strand.
TTGGCTTTGTACTCCGCTTTTTCTTCAGCGGTGTATTTTTTTCGTTGCTTCTTAGGTTTCGAAGATTTTTCCTCCCTTTTCCTTTTTCCACTAGAATCACCCTTGGTTACGGTGGGATAGTCATGTCCTAGTGCGACTTGCTCTAAAAAAGTCTCCTCACATCTGGTGACTTCTCTTATCGCTGCCATCCAATCGCTATCACTGGCATATTCTTCAGTGGATAATCGTCATAAAGCTTCTCTTGGGAGTCGTCGTTCGATCATCTGGCGCCATGCGATCCCACTCATGTGGGCATGCGTGTTTAAGTTCTCCATATCGAGGAGATATTTATCAATGTTATTCTTGTACTAGACCTTTTCCATTAGTGCCAGTACTCTTTCACCTTCATGGGTGAGCGCAAAACGGGTGACGCATTGATTTCTGAATGCTTCCCAATACTCGTATCCTTCCACCTTGAGGTGACCCATTTCTCCGGTCATCTTCTTCCTATAGGTTATGGCGAATGCTGACACGTCTTCCCCTTCCATTCTTCCTAAGACGTACTTAATACGTTCCTTATCAGTTTCCCACTGGTGTGGATTTCTTTTGAAATAGTCCTTGCATTGTAGTAACCAAAGTTTAAGGTCTTGGTGTTTGAGGTTCTTGAAGGTTGGGGGTGCGTCTGCTTGATTTTTGCCACTATAGGCAATGGCTATTCCTATTGCCTTGGCTAGCATTGCAACTTATGGGTCGGTTGGGTTGCCACTTTCTAGTCTCCAGGATGGTCCGCCGTTTCCTCTGTTCCCACCATGCTCATCATCAGAGTCGTGGTTACTTGGGTCAGGATCGTTCCAGCCTGGTGGTTGTCTTGGTGGTCCTTGGTTACCACCATTATCCCTTTGATTTGTGGGGTGTTCCTCCGATTGTTTCCCCTTGTCTTGCCGTGCTGCCCTTTGCCTTTCCTGCATCTAGCGCTGGACTCTATCTGGTGCTTCCACTACTTGCGGAGCCGCTTGGGTTGGTTGGGCAGGGACTGTGGTTGTTGGGGTTGGTTGGAGATTCCCTAACAATCTCATTACATGTTCGATTTGTTCGGTCTGCGTATTTGCGAAGGATTTCTGTGCTTCAGCTAGGTCTGATACTACTTTTTGGAGTATCGCTATATCTTGCGCATGTTGAGCTTTGAGTTTTAATACTTCTTGCTCAAGTATAGAATCCCGTGTTGCCGAAGCTTCGCCCTGTTCTTCAATGTTAACATGAAGTTGGGAACATACTGCCTCACGGCGACTTTGTCGCTCCTTAGCCGCTTTTATTTCTTGAGCCATCCTGGCTAACTCCTCTTGTCTCGTGTAAGTAGCATTTTCTACAGCTATAATGAGCCCTTCAAATAGCACAGTTTTCTCAGCATCCAATTGCTTTCAGTCTGCCACCTTCTTCCTAGTGTCATTCATCTCTGACACAAGTTCTTGTACTGTCTCAGCAAGATCGCCACTTTTTACCTGATTTGTGGTAATTCATCCGTCTAAGTGTCGTGCAGCCTTTGCAGCTCGTTCCATTAGACTGCCAAGGTATGCGTCGGTGTTGCTTGGTCTCGGGGATCCTTGCCTTCTCCCAGATCCGGAAGCCGCTATTTTGGCCCCAAGTACTCTTGTTGTGGGATAGAGAGATCCAGTTCGTCTTTGTGTGATGTCTGAGTGTATAGGGGCATCAATGCTGGAGTGAACGGAAGCACCTGATGCTTCTGTAATACGTTCCATGGGGCTTGGCTGGTCTTCGCCTGAAGTGTCCATGTGTACTGCTCTGCCCATCATGAGAGGTCTCGAGGGGAAAGACATTTTGATATGTCAAGAGGGATTTTTTGCTCGTGCAGAAAAAGTGATTTGAGGTGAGCCTTGGTAACAAGGAAAACTATCAATATAGTGTTAGGGGTAGCCGATAGTGGGACTATAATATCAAACTAAGCCTGGGTAGGTGTCTTTGGAGATTTGTCTAAGAAGGCTTGTGGGTAACTATCTCTCGTGAGAAGTAATTGATGTAATAAAAAGGATAATCGAGTAAGATAAAGATTGGTAACGTGATAACTATTTATATTGATAAAATCTCTTCTCCGGTGCGTGCTAATTTCTTGTAGCAAGGGAGGCACTTCAATATTTATATTCCGCGTCTGAGTGTTCGCGGGCTAACTAATAACTACTAACTAAAAGTGCGAACACTCTCTGACCCTGACAACTGTTCGACTACTTGCTTAGCATTATGAAGATATACGCTATTCATCTAATCGTGAGGGTGTGTCATTCCCTTCAACGATAGGTGTGCAGAGTTCTCGTAGCCCAATAGGTGCTAGCGTTATAACTTTCTTCACCGAGACATGTAAGGAGTGGCCAACTCCTTGATCATCAGACTATTCAATGCGTATCAGGTTTCGGGATGACTCTTACTTGTAATCGCACCTATGGCTAATTGCGTACAATGCCTCTCCCTTACTGACTGGCTCCAAGTGGGACTGTTGGTCTCCACAATACGTACTAGTGTCTAATTTCCTCATGGGAAGATTTCGCCTAAGCGTCCACTCTTTTGTTTCCCTCAGCTCTTTTAACTTTGAAGGCCTATAACTTTATGCGATGTCGGCCAATTTGGTCCGAACCACTTGCATAATTTTCGCTAGGTTCTCTTCTCATATATCCTGCGAACAGCATATGGTCGGACGGACGGCAGCGACGTATATGGTGTTATTGCGAGTGGTCCCTGGAGGGACATTCTTGGGTACGAGTACAGCTACCACCGGTGTGGCAACGAATGTAGTGCTCCAACGTCGGGGCCACAGGGGTATGATGGCCGTATTTTTGAGGTCTGTGCACAGGGGTCTGTGCGCTCAGAGCTCTCTGCGCTAGAATCCAGTATTCCATACATGGGTTTCCAATGTGCCTAATATTAGCCCACGAACACTCAGACACAGAATATAAATATTGAAGTGCCTCACTTGCTACAAAGAAATCATCAAACACCAGAGAAGAGATCTTATCAATATAAAAAGTTATCACGCTACAAATCCTTATTTCACTCGATCATCTTTTTATTACCTCAATTACTTCTCACGAGAAGATAGTTACCCACGAGCCTTCTTAGACAAATCTCCAAATACATATACCCAGACTTAGTCCGATATTATAGTCCCACTATCGGCTACCCCTAACATAACTATCCTCCTGCCCTATACTTCTTATATAGTTCTTTCCACCACTGCTAAATCATTCAGAACAATATTTATAAGTTCCTATCGTGACTTATTTGAAATCATAGTATCATATAACTCAATCGAGTTATTTCAAATAAACAACTTAAACAAGGTATAAGTCATACTTGACTCATATGTAAAATCTCATGACCGAAATATAGTAATTATTTGAAAAACCCAAAACCCTACGATTCTTAAGCGCAAATCTTGTCAAAGTCTACAAACCTTATCAGGTTTGTAACAGAAGGATACTAAGATTGCAACTCCACTAAAGACTCAAAGTAGAATAAAAATAAATATAAAGTTTAAAATACAGGAATCAAGCGGTAAAAACTTAATATCGTTAAGCCTTAAATCTTTACTCAATTCACGTTCTCTTAAGGATCAATAGTTTTCAGGGTAGGGTGTTCTTTACCTTTGCATAGTAGATATAGATATGTAGCTAAGGCCTACCTGCCCTGACCTCTCACAAGCCTTCTGCTCAGCTTAGGATTATCCTAGACACCCCCTTCGGCAGAATAAGCCTTCTAGGATGTCAGATAGGTTAGACATAGTTAAGCCTACGAACTAGAAGTGGTTTCTGCAATGTATCACCAATACAACCACATGAGAGAATATATCTTACCATTGTTGACATATTAGTGGCGAAATGCACTGTTAACATCCAGACTCTATGTCAGCTAAACTCACTGGCCCATTAGCATTATTGTTCTTATACATCTTCATCGTTATTTGTTTCTACTATATACACATACAGGTACATTTCAGCAAACACTGCTGAACTTCTCGGTTGCCACAATTCATGTTAAATAACTCTCTGCTTTTAGTATGACATAGAGTAGCTCTTGATGTTCTTACAATATATTTAAATTTAAAATTGGGGCAATAATGGCTACATAATGTTCAATTTGAATATTTTCATAAAAGTGTTTTTTGCATTAAAAAATAGCCCTTCTCAAGGTTCCTCTACTGAGTACTTTTCAAATATTTCTAAGAGTACAATCTGTTGGTGTTAAACATTTTATAAAGTTGTTGCATTTGAAACTATTTAACAGACATCATAAAAATGCATCAAAATTTAATGCTCCGGACCTAATTGATATACCCTAGCTTTAAATACTGATATAATAAACAAAATTTTTTTGCATCAAATTATATGAGTCTCTATTCTGACCATTTACAAGGTTATATTTATTTTTCTTATTGCCTTGTTGTTCAGTCATTTTAATTTGTTCATTGAAAAACTGTTTTACTGTTTTTGTAACGGCCCCACGGGGTGGTGCCATATATCGATAGGATAACGATATAGTCTCTATACCAAAGTGCGGTATCTAACGAGACTAAGTACCAGAGGCTTAGACTAAGTTGTTGTAACCAACTTCTTACTATAATGTAACGACTTAAATAGTTCCTAATAGTAGGCGTTTGGTAAACCTAAGTGAATACTAAAGATTCTCGAAGCGAACTGAAGAAGTAACTGTTCAACCAAGTATATTGAAAACTCTGTCTGTCGAAGTCTGCCTTCTCTAAGTCCGGAGAATAGCAGGCCTTAAATACACTTGTCAGGCAATCCTGTACCTCTCTAACAATAATCATAAGGCTCCGAAAGTGGCAGCCTTGAAACTCCTTAGGTATCAAACCTAAACATACTAAATATCAAATGATACTTGAAACCAAACATAAAACATACTAAGTATCAAACGATACTCAAAACCAAACATAAAACATACTGAGTATCAAACGATATTCAAAACCAAACATAAAACCTACTGAGTATCAAACGATACTCAAAACCAAACATAAAACATACTAAGTATCAAACGATACTCAAAACCAAACATAAAACATAGTAACTCAGGTACCTGTACCGGTTACAGTTTTTCTCAAAATAACACAAGTTGCTATGCAAATTAAATAAGGCTCTAACTCAAAACAACAAAAAACTAAGTTCAGTAGTTTTCCTAGAACTGGACCCATATTTCCTATTTATATTTTAGGATACTACCGTATACTCTCATACTTGGTTTGTATTTCAGTTCCACCTGTATACTGCTTACATTACTACAGCCTGAGCTAGGACATATTATATGATATTTTATTAATAATTCAGGATATTATTAGGGGATTTTCATATGTGTTTTCTTATCTGGTGTTTGGAATTTCATGGTTGTTTATGCATGATTTATGCATCATTCTTGATTATATTGTCTCATAATTATTTCTAATATTATACTCAAACCATCTTAGATTTACATATATTATATGGGATTTTCTTGCCAGGATTTCAGGGTCATACTATGTTTGCACTTATGTTTCTTACATTTGTTTCCCTATATTTCTCTCGCTTATATGGGTTGCCACTTCTGTATAAATATGGTAGTTACTCCCCACCTCGCTTAGAGAATTAAGAACCAGATCTCCTACCAATCTGCTCTACTACTATTCTCCTTCTCACTTAGCATGCCCACAGCACCCCTTGTACCTGTCCAGTATTATTCACATAGAATACATTCTGCCTTTGGTGTTCACATTTTGAACATAAGGAATATTTGTAACTATTGAATTCTAAATATGCAATATCCAATGTCCGAGTAATAAATAGTAGAAATAATAGTAGATTTTGTTATAGTTGAAATGTTACTTATTTCGTTAGTATGTTACCACAAGTGGCAAGATAAGAACTTTGCAGTTTTTGGCTATTGAAATAGTAATTCGTTAATTCAATCACTCTTTGCATTTTCAGTAATCATTTTTACTTCAAGTTCTAATAGTGTGTGATATAAGGAAGTATTACCAATCTACTGAAATTGTCCTAGAGCTGTATTCTAGCAATAATTGCCTCTGTGTATTACAGAGAGCAATTAAAATTTAAAAGTATAAAAAGAAAAGTATTATGAATTTTATTCTCATAAAGCATAAATAACTTGGATGCTTGTAGGAAATATTATACTAACTATACTCAGTAGCTCATATATTACTATTCGGATTAGTATAGTATAGTACATTTCCTTCTAGGTGCTTCTAATTAAATAATATCTCAGGATTTGTATTATTGAATATATTAGTAAAAATATCAAAATACAATAAAATAAACCAAAAAAACAAAGAAAACAAGAATAAAAAATCAATAAAAATCAATAAAAGCAAAACACAAACAAGGAAAGCAAAAGTGAAAAAAGAAAAACCAAGCCACAAAAAGCTTGGTCCGCTCTGTTCCCCAGTTTTTTCTTCGGTTTTCCTACAACAAAATTTTCCATTTTCTATTCGGCAGACCTCATACAATTGCCTTGGCGTACTTTTGGGTGGCCGGTTGCAGCGGCTATTACGTTTTAAGTGGCCGGTATCACCTTAGCGATTGCTCGGCCTCTATGCCGGGTCCCCGTAGCTCCAAACCATGGGTGGATGCGGCATTGTGGTGGGGTTTCTGAGAAGGGGAATCATATTATGTGCGATTTATATTATGTGCGATTTAGGAGCGGATTCTATCCATGCACTCCCGAGGTAAGTCCCGAGGTAAGCTTAGATGATCGAACCAAACGCTGCTCTCAAATCCACGAAGCATTGCCACCTAGGGTACAAATCAACAGATGGAGAAAACCAGCAATCCTTCTTTGGCTCGTTTCTTCTACATGGTGGCCACTTCAAACCTGATGGAGGTAGGCGGATGAATGAATCAAGGGGGGGCAACCAGGGGAAACGTCTAACGTTTCCACGCATCTCGTCTTGTCATGAAGGTACCGGTAGCTGCTCAGCGGCTACTTGCAGGTACCGTAAAAACTCGTGAAATCCACTACCGTATCTCCGTGCTGTCACGAATATCCTTGTAAATCGCAACATCAGCCCAAGATAGGTTTAGCTGGCCAAGGTAGCAAGATCCAGCACATCCAAATGACCCAAGCTATACGGTGTCAGGAAAGCACTAATCCTTCTTAAGAACTTTTGACTTAGAATCTGGAGAATAGGGGCTGACGGAGATAGTGGATTTCACGAGTTTTTACGGTATGGTGTGCAGAAGATCAAGAAAGAAATGCGCTAACGGAGCTCGGACTGCATGGCGGTACCCTCTCCGTTGATATTTGAAACCGGGCGGAAAGTGGTGGGTGCGGCAGCGCTATTTATCAGAGTGCCGGTAGTACAAGTGTATACCAGTGTCTGTACTGGGCTGAAAGTGAAGGTTACTCGAGTACGAGTAGGTTTTGCTTGTTACAAGTATTGTCAATGGACTCCTTGCTTTTTCCTTTTTTGATTCCTTCATTCTTTTCTTTTTTGCTTCTCTCGGGCGTTCGTGGCCGTTTTCGGTAGGTTTTGGTCGATTTAAAAGGCGATGTGTAGTCCTAGCCTTAAAGCTATTCTTAGCCACAGGTTTGACGGGCATGGAAACGGCAGCGCCGTAAGAACTCGAACATACCGGCCGTGTGCTAGGTAATCCAAAATTTCCTCCCCTGGAAAGAGACCAAAAAGCCTGCTCTCTGAGACCAGACCTTACTAGGAGAGGAAACCCCAACGTCCCAGCCCAGGGTCCAATTACTTGACTTCTTACGGTACTCGCCACTTTTTTTTTAAAGGTCGAGTCAGAGCTAAGGGGAGCCGAGCCAACTAAAGGGCAAGGAGAATGTCAAATTGCCACACTTTAAGCAAATGGGGAAAGGCGATTAGACAGTCCCTCCCGGCCGAATCTGACTCCGACTTTTATGGAGAGGTGCTCGTGCAGCCGAGTCGAAGTTCCACGGTGTCGGGGCTCTAGACACCCCCCAGCTACCAGAGAGTAGAGACCTTGAGCACTAGTACTCGGGGGCCATTAAAGGTCGGAAAACATAGCTCTTGTCTCCACAGATACTTGTATGGGATCGGCAAAAAGAGGTCCGATTTTTACTGACCCCCCGATTACGAATCCCACAGCATAGCTAGCCATAAACCCGAATACTAGTCACTATTGCAACTCTGACTGAAGCCCAACCATCCCTTCGCCTGTATCGGATTTGACTCACTTTAGCGCAGTGATAGGCGAGACTATCACCCTGACCAGTTCGAATATCACCGATTAAAGGAATAGGCTCACTCATAGAAAATTGGCCTGGTTAATCAACAAACTTGATCTTCCCTAGTCGAAGATAAACCATTGATATATTTTGGAGTTGGGAGGTGGAACAAGCCCAGCGCCTGAAAACAAGTCAAGGGAGGGATTGTGTTGCTCAAATCTGCATATCGCTGGCTGTGGCCGGCGCCCGTTATCGTGGGATACGTTAAACTGGAAATAGCGCTAGAGCAGCCGAACAAAGCTTACCACCCTACGCGAGCGAGATTTGCAAGAAAGTTGCCCACTAGGGTTAGGTTTTGATGATCATTTGCTAGGGGGCACTGTTTTGACTAAAGTTTTTACTTTTTAGAGGGAAAATTTCCTGTAGGGGTTTACTCTCACTCGCCTATTGAGCCACACTTTATTTGACTGCTCTAGCGCCATTTCCAGTTTAACCAATTTTTGCGGTATATTGCATGCGCCGGGTACTCAGGTCTCCGAGTAAAAAATTGGCGTCCTTTTAGAAAAGTTACTACTAGTGCAGGCCTAGAGTGAAGGAAAAGGAGTCGGGTGGCGCAGTCGTATGGCCTGCACTGCCTGTAGCTTTGAACTACTCTCAAAAAGGGAGAGGCTGGAGGTTCGAGACTTCTAGACTATTTGAGTACGAACCGCTGGCTCGGTGACACGGGTAGGTGCTGGGTATGGCTGCTATCTCTGGCCTAAGCTAGCACCTTGAGGTAAGGGGGGTTTAATCGCCGTACGTCGGGATTACTGAGGCGCTTCAGCAGGATCACTTTATTGCTAACTAAAGGAGTACTGCTGATCCCCCTTCGGCCCTGCACCCCTCTCGCTATAAACCCTCAAAGTATTTTAAAGTTCCAGGTGACAATCCCCTCCTCTATCTTTAAGCAGGATAAAGAGAACCCTTCATCACCGGACGTCATACACACGTATTTATTATCATCATACTGATATGGTAGCGTGTTTCAGCTCGCAGGCCAGGGAATACTTGGGTAGCGGAATTGCTAAGTACCCCACAAATGAAAGCGATCATAGGCTTTGGCCGAACCTGCTGTCTGCACCGGCGGTCTAGGGCATCTCTTGATGGATCGAGCAACTTAATCATTCACGATGGGCTAGAGGTTGACATGATCAGCGTTGACTAATAAAGAGTAAAGTGTGTGCATCCACAGTGGTGGATCAAGCGATTTCCATAGACATCTCCTTCGATCATCAGTTCCCATCAAGTATTTTCATGCCTATGTGGTGGTGGGATAGTACCATCGAGCTCTGGTCTTTCTGACAGATATCGAATCATAGGGGAAAGAAAAAGCTTGAGCAGAGCCGAGGCCCTTTAGTCAGAAATCGGGGGAAGTGTCCTCGAACCGAGGCTTCGAAGTCACCCGTTTTTAAGCGAGAACATATTTGCGCCTTTGATAGAATCGTTGAATGTGAGCGATACACAAGGTTACTAAAAATCGTTCTCTCTGATCTTGACCCGCGTTTAGTACACACTGTATATTTAGGAACAAAAGGAGTAATAAAGAAAAAGAGTAGAGAGTGATATCGCCTAGCAAGAGAAGAAACTTATATGATCTATATTAGCGACATGGAAAGGTGGTCGTGGTACAGCGTAGTTATAAAGTCTGTGGGGGGAAATAAAAGAAGTGGATGAAAGGGAAGGATTAATAAGAGTAAGAAGCTCACCACGGTCCCTAATTTCGACCAAATTCCAACTCTTCTAATACCAATCCAGCATTCCTAACCTGTGTCTACTGCCAGCCCATCCTATCTACAATTTTCAGTGTCTGTACCTCCATATCCCGCAAGCATACGAGCCTGCAAGCCCGAGCAAGTGTTCCCATTGAGGAAATCCAAGTCCGATTCTCTATCCTATACTGAACACACAACAAGGTGAACTCCTCTCATAGCAGTCGCATCTCCTCCAGGAATAGCAGCACAACCTGCTCCTATACCATACGCCCAAAAAAATTCATCAGGGTTGGAAGCGTTCAAGGGGTGTATTTCGTCAAGTTCAGAATTGGTTCAATTGAGGTCGTTTGGTAACTATGGAGGCCAAAACCTACCAAAACCGCTGGTCTTTGAGCCATTATATTTCCACAGATATCTTAAAATTCAGCTTCGGGGGGTTTTTGGAAAAACATAGCATATCTGAAGTATAATATATATTTATTTCGGTTTTTTTCCGTAGTTTGTACAAAGTGGTGGGCACATGGGCTGGGTAAGGTGTGTTGTGATGTGTCTCTCATACAAAAACTCTGGTCTTGGCAGGTACCTTGAGGGGAAGGACGTTCCACTCCTCACTACTCTAGGAAAAATCCTACACTTTTTTGTGTGGGTGCTATTATAGCAAATTACTTTTAGCATTTTTTTCTATGCTGTTTCCGCCCATGGTGGCTGGGTAATGATAACTCGAAAACCTGCAATTTTGATGCGCTTTGGCCTCCGTCTGGTTACTAAACGACATCGATTGGTTCCAGAACCGAGTGATGACATGTGATTTCACCACTTTCAAATTTTTCACGGTCTCATGCCCTCGATCTCCCCCCTTCCCATGCGTATTTAACTGATAGGGGCTAGGAGTACTCAGAAAGGAAGCGTGTCCTAACACTAGCAAGTGAACTCGCCTATGGCACTCGATTTGTATTGACAATTCAAACGGGTAGAACAAACCCCCCATAAGGATGCCCATTTCCCCATAAGCGCGCGAAGAGAGAATTAAGATCAAGACATCATCCTCCGAAATAAGAGCCTCCAGTGCGCATAAAGTCAACAGACTGCTAGAATCAACAAAAATATTCACGTCCATTCAAGAGCAGCAAAGAGAGCGACGAAAGAATCAGCAGCGGATGTCGATAGGCTACAGGAAGTGATGAAACGCATATATCGATATGTGAGTGAGGACCAAGAAAGAAAAAATAGTATAGTGTCTTTATTGTGAAGAGTGGAGAGGGCGTGAAAGACAGAGTAGAACATCATAAGATACAAAGGGAGGGAACAGAGTAGAGCAACGGCAATCCACCACCTATATACTCCGAGCTATCCCCGTTGCAAACTGCGCACAAAATTAGTTTCTAATTTCCGACCCAGCCCAGACCATTTCTGCAACCTCGAAGTCCTCCACGTTGAAAAAAATATCACCTTCCCTAAGGGTTTCGTTGGGGTCTCGAAGCATGGTTTTCTTGAACGAAATTTTAACGGAGCCCCAGTCACAACCTGTCCAACGATCTTACCCCCTCCAGTCCTTGTGGCTCGGGTTATAAAGGGATCGGGGTCGGCCTGCGTAACATGTGGATTAGTAATGTCCGCCAATTCCCACTTCTCCACACACACACTCCTTTCCTCCTTTGAGGCAGTAACAATAACAACAGTTCCCACCGCTCCCTCTGAGTTCTCTAACCACCATTTAGCATCGACCTTGAGACGTTCCAGAGACTCTGAAACTTCGCACTCAAGCACTACGGTTGGCAAATCGGTTTCAAGATTGCGAGACATAGGTTTAAACCCTGTATCCGCTTCTTTTTGGCTTGTTAGTCCTGAAAACCTTGCCCTCCCTAGGTCTACAAGATTCTTACGAAGACCCATCGAGGAAACCTTTTGCCTAAAGATATCGACAAATTCCCTGTAGGCCATTTCATGAACTATACCCACTATGAATTTGACAACCAACGTTCTTTTGTTGGTGAGGTAGAGGAACCGGAGTCTCTTGTAGTGTCTGTTGCGAATTTTGTCGATCTTCGTAAACTCCTCGTCGGTGACAGGGCTAAAAACCGCATACTGGGCTGCGTCGCCCAATTTAAATTTGTCGATTATCTAATTGATGGCAGTGAGGAATGAGCGGGCACTGCGATATTGGTGACGTTCAACCCCTCCTAGCCCCTCCTCAAGGTAACAACGGACCTCGGCCGGCCCGAGTCTAATTTGTGGAGGGCTTCGGAAACCGGAGAGCCTAGGGAAGCCGCTACTTGTCCCAGGCAAGAAGTACCCGAAAGTCGGGGGGGTACGATATAACTCTACTTTGGGGGGTTCTCACCAAAATCGCCCCTATTAAATTCGTACACAGGCCTCCTATATAGGTCTCACCTCTGAAATATCCCTGAAATATCCCTGAATAATCCCTGTTTTCAGGGATTATTTTCGGGTACTTCTTGCCTAGCACAAGTAGCGTAGCTACTGCTTCCTGCAGACATGGTAGCAATCACTTATCCCATGGACTGATGAGACATGCAGATTGTCGACCTGCAGTTAACGGAAGGTGGAATACCTCTTCAGGGTAACTTTCACTATGTATCCTCCAATTATGTCGAGTTGAGGTTATATTTTGCTTATTAATCGCTGTTTTTGCAGTGGATGCAGATACTGGATTTGGAAGGTCGAGAATCTGCGTGTCTCATCAGTCCATGGGATAGCAGTTCAAGCAGGAAAAAGACTTAGTTTCGGGGATGCCGGTATCAAAGTAATAGCGAAGCACGGTAGAAGAAGAAAAAGCTGGTGGTGTGCGGTGGAGAGAGAGGATGTGTTTGATGTGTGGTCCCTGATCGATTTGGTTGCAACTCAATATCGGTACCGGAAGGTGACTGCGTACTACCGTAAAAACTCGAATAATTGAACCGTGTGCTATGAAGTCCGAAATTCCCTTCTCTGGGCAAAAAACACAGCAAAACACAGCCCCTTTCCCCCTGCTGAGACAGAAAAAAAAAAAAAGTTTCTTGACCTTACTGAGAGAGGAAAGTCCGACGACATAGCACACGGTTCAGTTATTCAAGTTTCTACGGCACTGCTTTCCACTGGACTGTAAGCCCTTATGTAAGCTCAGGAAATACACGCCACGCATGGCAGGGTATATTGCGTGTGCCGAGTACTCCTGTTTCCGAGCAAAGAATTGGCGTCTTTTCGAAACAGTTACTACAAGCCTAGTCTCGAGTATCTACTTAGATACCAGGGTTGGTCCATGAACAGCATTTTGGAGGGGTGGATATGAGGTTTATAGGCCATATGCGCATGCAGTGGTATATATGTTAAAAGAGAAGAAATTCTGTGAACTCCTTAGAGACAATATTTGGTGGATTTTGATTTTCCAAAGTGCTAACTGGCTAAGCTTGAATATTTCGATATTTCGATAATATCATATATTCGTATCATACAGGAAGCATCCCAGTCCAGGCGCTCTATCCTACGGCGTTACAAACATGGGTAAGCCAACCCCCCCCTTCTCAACCTCTGAAATCTACCGCCCTCACCAATAAATCACTATCCTAAGTATATATGCAACCCCATATATACTTGCGCAACCCTCCGCCACAAAAGAAAATCAAATAAATAAAACAGGTTCAAACTTCTTCCACTGTGATTTTCTTTCGCTTATTCTCATTCCTCTTCTTCCTGGCCTTTTGGGAAGCACCTCCGGCTACTATCACTCCAATCACCACGTCCTCATCCCCCGATGAGCCAAGTCCTCTAATCTCTTCCTTTCCCACTGCTATTTTCTTCGCAGTTCTTTCTTCTAACCCCTTCATCAACTTCTTCATCCTTTCTTCCACCTTTCCTAGTCTTCCACAATCCTCTGCTGAGAGTTTTTTGTTCCTTATTCCTTCAACCTCTATGTTTAATATCTTCTTCATCCTTTCTCCTTTCATTTCTGGGTCACCGGAATCTTCCTTTATCCGAATATCTACTGGGGTTTCAATCAGAATTTGAATTGATTCCTCCTGATCATAAGGTACCAGGTCCAATGCATACCTATTGTACCCTTCTATAACCACCATCACAAGTTCAGCCACCTGTTGCTCAACCGCTTCAGTCTCCTCCATCATTGCCACATCCATTGTGGGCGCCACCTCCATTTTACCTCCAGCCACCTCTTCACAAGCCAGTCTAACAACTCTCCATTTCTCAGTCTTGTCAGTCTCATTGTCCATCTGCACCATACCATCAGCCACCTCCTCTCTTATAGAGAAGGGGTTTCCTCTACCCAGGTCTTATCATTGTCCAGGTATGAACTCAAAGCCTTTTGTAAACTTCCTATCTCTACGTCTGCTCGATGGAGACATTTTGAAAGGACTGAAACGTAATATCTTAGCCGCGAAATTTCTGCTCCAAGAGCAACGTTTTTCTCAACCATCCATGAAAGAACCATGGACCTCTTAGCAACAGAGGCAGCAGAAAAGGATGAGGAACCTCGCTTAACCATATCGACTGAAAAGAGGAAGAATAGGGGGAAGATAGAGAGCCTCAAAAAGTTGATAAAAGATGTAACCGGTACAGGTACCTGAGTTACTGATTGATCGTTTCGAGCATCGTTTTGATACTCAGTATGTCTTATGTTTGGTTTCGAGTATGTCGACCACGGGCCCGGATGGCGCCGCGGCCAAGCACCCTTTGGTGCCGGCTTCTAAGAGGGGGCCGAGAATGTGGTGTGGAAGCCTCCGGAGAGCGGAGATGTCAGCCTCGACAGGCAAGACATGCGCGGTCAAACACCGATTTCCCGCGCTTTGGAGAGTAAACATGAGGGCGCGGTTTCGTTCCTACAGCTCCGGAAACATGCAGTGTACTCGCTATCGGGGTTAGATGCTCCGGGTATATACTATAAGTGCCAAATAGAAGAAAAATGTGCAAGGAAGGCGGAGTTGCTTCTCCCAGAAATTGCTCTGCATCCCGGGAGCCTGAATATTAGTAATTGCATCATGAGTAGCCTAAAATTTCCTTCCGAAAAGAGGAGAAAAGGAGCCAAGTACAGCACGATACTATCTTTCGAACCACCGAGAAGTTCGTCAAAAAGGGTTCTTTTTTACGGCTAACTAACTTGATCAGTAATTAAAAGAGTCCTTGAGTATGCTCATGAATAGTCCAGTAGCCTGAATACGTTGCTGCCGGTTTCGTTCTAGCCTGGAAAAGTCGGGATTTCAAGACGTTGGTTAGGCTCTCAAGGGGAATGTTGACGAACCGTAGTAAGGGGTTTGCCTAGGCTCGCAGCCGTGAAAACAGTGAAGCCACTGTAGTTGGAAAGGCACCGGCGCGTTGTATGGTAGTCCGGTGTTCTCATCTGTGACCCTTCAAAGTTCTCACTAGACTCAGGGGATGACGGCTATATGAGTGCGTTACCCACAGAGTTGCCTATCCACAAGGCGTTAAATAAATTTCTTCAGCGTACCCGACGGCCGGCATCTCTACACCTTGTCTCAATAGATTGTGTGAAAAGATCTTGATATTTGTTCTAGCTATCATAACTCGCACAGTAACTTGATAGCACCAGCCAGTAATATACTGTACAAGATATGGAAGAGCTTAACCCTTCAATTGTGGCTGCTTAGTGATCTAGAGTAACCCCAACACACGCTACACGCTAGCCCTGCCTGAAATATGCCTGTTTTAAAAGACCTTGTAAGAAGGGGGTTTCCCGAACGAGTGAGCAGTTGTGACCATAGCATTTCATGATTGCATTACTGTACAACCAAAACCATCAAACCGGACCCTAAATGAGTCGTTAGCATTCCCAGAATTTACGGAAGTAGTAGTGCCCAAATGGGGGTATTCACCGACGAGACTGTCACTGCAGTTGATGTTTCCATAAAGTGCGTTCCAAAAATTTTTGAAACTCCTCCGGGCCATTAGACAAATAATTCGCCAGAGTCTCTGGAGAGTCGTTGTTACCCTCGCTGGTTTCAAGAGTGTCTGCTAAGGCTCTCATTTCCCTCTCCTCCTTTTTCAGACTTTGGGTATAGCAGAGCCATGCGGCTTTGAGGATAGTTTTCTTATAAGTTCTTTTGAGCCTCTCTGCAACCTTTGTCCATTCCTTAGTGCTTTTGCCTACGGGAGCAGACATTACCGCCGCGACTCAGGATTGATGTTGTAATTGTGCGCAAGACGAGGAGGGGGGTAATGATGATGATGATGATAGTGATGATGATAGAAGTAGTGAGTGAATGTGTGGGTGCCGGGAAACTCTAACCCTCATTCTAGTGAGTTTATGACATAGATGCGCCTGTTGGGATCGGGTAGGGTCTATTTTGGGTTGCCAGATTGAGGGGAACATGAGGGCAAGTGAGAGAATGTCACGTTTGGTGAGTCTTTCAAGGGTTTCATGGATTGCCTGCAGCTTAGGGCTGCAGATTTTGAAAGTTGAGAACTGTCCCAACCATCACGCGGCCCGCACAGCAGAATAACACAGAATTAGACGGCATAATTTGCTTGAGACCTGCCTTGAAATATTCCCTTTAGATGCGATAGAGAATATTTTAAAAGCCCAGTCACAGCTTATCACTCGGATAAGCTTATTTTTATGTGTTGAAAATAGTGAATGCGGAGGTAATCATTTACGGTACGGGTGTTACGCAGCGGGGTGGAACAGCTTAGACGGAGATGAAACCCATTATTGATTGTTGTGAGTTGAGAAAAGGAAACGCTTGAGTAGAGAAGTTTTTAAAAGGTAAAGAAACAAAAGAAAGAGAGGGGTGTTGAAACTTCCTCATGAGTTACCCGTCCGTTGACTAGTGCATCCGCATTCCAGTGCGGCCTTGAAGTGCGGGCACATCCCGCATCGAGTACGGCACATCCCGCATCAAGTGCGGCCATTCACAGAGATTTCCAACATTATGGTCAAGAAAGTTGAGATGGGGGTATTTTGGCTCATTAATAGGTAGGGTATTATTATGTTACGATGGCACAGCCCAGTAGCTTTTTATAAACCCCTCATAGTTCTCCCGTGAATCAAGTGGGGGGGCGGTTTTCCCTTTTAGGGATTATCCCAAAGGCGTCCTGCTGGTATTCCAATCGGCAGGCTCATTCTCATATATAGCAGGGATATCTTACAACTCTCCGGGGAAGAGAACCTTTTGTGTATCCGGATTCCCTCTAGCTGTGGGGATCCCTATTTTTAAAGAAATCTATCTTTTTTATAGGTTCTATTTTATCGACCTTTAGTTGTTTCCGATGGTCGGCTATAGCCTATA
The DNA here is from genome assembly GCA_003521225.1 of Tuber microsphaerosporum. Taxonomy (NCBI): domain Eukaryota; kingdom Fungi; phylum Ascomycota; class Pezizomycetes; order Pezizales; family Tuberaceae; genus Tuber; species Tuber microsphaerosporum. The sequence continues at coordinate 27,897 of QOVD01009796.1, forward strand.
GGGTGGAAGTTGATTAAAAAAGCTAGAGTACTATGATAATATTATCATAAAAAGTTCAAACCAAGGTGACGCTCAGTTGGAAAATCGGGGATTGGATGAAGTAATAGAGATATTGTACCTCATCGAGTCTAGTGGCTTATTAGAAGACTCATGCTTTGCTATAGGTCACTGTATTTCTTTAACGACTATATCATGTGCCAATAGGACCCAATTTAAGCACAGGATCGGATTACCGAGTTGGCAATTTTACGCTGCGGTAAAATTTCCTATAAAGGTCTACCTTTCCCCTCCAATTTGGCTAGCTGGCGTATTGCCCTCCGAGTTCCCTTTTCTTTGTTTATTTCTCTGTACTTCGAGTTGGAGTTTGGGTAGCAAAAACCACATGAATTTTTTTAATCATTTCTATCCCTTTTTCCCCAGATTAAATATGATATATGCGAGATCACTATGAAGCTGCTTGCTACCCTTCTGGAGGTCCTAATAGATACACTATGGTACATACGGGTAACTTGATTTTAAACGGCCCATGCGAATTTATCATTACCCCGATCATAGCCCCCATCACTAGTTTTGGTATTACAGCCCTAAACGCCAAGAAGCTCTTTCAGCCCTGTCCGAAAACAACCAATATAATAAGTTTCAACAATGAAATTCTACGTACCCGGGACACCAAGTAAACCCAAGTGTTTTGTCTCTCCGGATATTAAATCCTCTGCCTTCATCAATCTCAGGGGAAAGCCGAGAAACCATGAAGGCCAAAAAATCTGCACACGATGTCTCTACAAAAGGCTACGGGCTTGCGAGACAAAATTCTTGGTCGTCACTATTCGGCTTCACTCGAAAGCGGAATTTCCTCGCACTACTACCGGCATTATTATTCTCCATTGCGAGCGGATTGGTTATTCCTCTGATGTCCTTACTGATGGGTCGAATATTCGGTTCTTTCGCAGAGTATCGCAGCGAAAAGATTGGTTCTGAGGAGCTGCTGGCTTCTGTTTCGAGGTATACAGATTACCTATTACTTCTGGGGGTAGCAGGGTGGTTTGTTAGCGGGTCGTTCTTCACGTCATGGCTGGTGTTCGGCGAACTTCAAGCGAGAGTCGCTCGTGAAGAGCTATTCCAAGGAGTTGTTGGTAAAGATATGGAATGGTTTGATACACGCAACGGAATCGCTGGGCTGGTTTCTGGGTGTCAAACGTATTTACTTCCTTCTTTTAGTCAAGGTTGCCCAATGCTAAAATTGTGGTAGTCAAATCAACGAACTCAAAAGTGCAGTTTCTGAACCGCTCGGATTCACGGTTCAAGCTTCTGTGATTGCGTCCGTATCACTAGGAATAGCTTTATATCACTCTTGGTCACTGACACTGGTAATCCTCTCAGGAGCGCCGATAGCACTCATAATACTCTCCTTCCTCTCAAAGCGTATAGAACCCTTCATCGAGATTCAAAACCTACACATATCCTCCTCGGCAAGCACAGTGAGTAAGTCCTACACTGCCATTGAGACAGTTAAAGCCTTCAACGCCCAGGGCTTCGAGCTCAGGAACTTTTCCATCGCGCTAGAAAAGGCCGCGAGGGCGTATCGGTCGCAAGCGAGTCTTGTTGCGCTACAAATCGGATGTATTAGGTTTATCACGTTCGCAATGTTTGTGCAGGGGTTTTGGTATGGCGGGGTATTGGTTCGGAGAGGGAGAGCTGAGGCTGAGACTGTTATGACCACGTTTTGGTCTTGTCTTATGGCAACCCAGAGCTTTGAGATGATATTGCCACAGATGATGCTATTGCAGAAGGGGATGGCTGCTGGGGGGTCGCTGAAGGGATTGCTGAAGCAGGTCAGGAGTGGGGCAATGCCGTCAAAGGCGGGAGATACTATCCCAGAAACGCTGAATGGGGAAATAAAATTCACAAATGTGAGCTGCCCGGCCAATTCCCAAGAAAAAAGCTAATTCTAGAAGATTTCGTTTGCATACCCGTCACGGCCGAGCCAACTCGCCCTCAGCCAAGTAGATTTCTCCATCCCAGCCCGCGAGACGACCTTCATAATCGGGCGTAGTGGCTCCGGAAAAAGCACAATTGGCAACCTTGTGCTCAAGATGTACGAACCACTATCTGGTGAAATAACCATCGACGGACTTCCGCTGAACTCCCTTGACCAGGAATGGCTAAGGGAGAACATAACCGTGGTTCAACAAGAGAACGTCCTATTCAACGAGACAATATTCAGGAACATTGCCTTTGGAGGGAAAGATTATCGGAATGTCACTGAAGATCAGATCAGAAACGCATGCAGTATGGCAATGCTAGTGGATACGATATCAGAATTACCGCTCGGTTATAATACTCCTGCCGGAGTTGGTGGGAAACAGTTATCCGGTGGTCAGCGTCAGCGGGTGAGAGTCTATGATCCTCTGTTCTTAAGAACTCGCCTTATTGATATGCCATAAACTACTAGGTTGCATTAGCTCGTGCGATATTGAGAGACACGGAGATACTAATACTTGATGAAGCGACGAGCAATTTAGATTATAAAACTAGGTCATCTGTAATGATGTCAATCCACAAATGGAGAAAAGGCAAGACCACTATCATAATCACACACGACATAACACAGATAAAACCAGAGAACTTTGTCTACATTCTTGAGAATGGTAGATTAGCTCAATCGGGGGTCAGAAGTTCCTTGGAGGGCGAGCATGGGCTGTTTCGATCATTTCTGAGAGCTTCCTCTCGAGAAGCTGACTACCAGAAGGAAGGTCTGCTGGATATACTCTTCCCCGACATAGCATCCGATACGTATGGCAGGGGAGGCGAATGGCCTTCAAAAACCAATGGGGCTCAAGAGGATATTGTCGAAATAAGCAATGACATAGAGCTCACGGAACTATCCCGCTTCCAGTCCCCACGCTCACGCGAACGTTCAATTAGTACAGGAAAACCCCAGCTCCCCGAGCCCGAAGCATCTCTTCAGGGACCCTTATCACTCTTAGAATCCTCTAGGAAATTCCGAAAAGTAGGCAGAATGAAGTCATCTCTTTACCGAATAATGGGTACTGTCTGGCCATCTTTAACGTTAGGTTACCGCGTCCTCCTGATATTCGGCTTCATTGCAGCAATGTTCCACGGCCTCTCAACACCACTTTTCTCGTTTTCTCTAGCAAGACTACTCCTATCATTCTTTGACACCACCAATCCACCCTCTGAGTCTCGTAAATGGTCATTACTAGTCCTCGCTGTAGCCGCCCTCGACGGAATAAACTCCTATATAATGCACTACCTTCTTGAATCGTGTGGGCAAGCATGGATCGACTACGTCCGCATCCGGGCATTCTCTCGGATACTTTGTCAACCGCTCACTTGGTTTGACGTGAACAAAGTATCGTCGATAACTGAGCACTTGGGAAAAGATGCAGAAGAAATGCGTAACCTCCTTGGACGATTCGCTGGATATGTATTCGTAGCTGGGGTAATGATGGTTTTTGGAGTGGCCTGGAGTTTTCTACAAAGCTGGGAGTTGACTCTTGTTGGATTGACGATTGCTCCGATGATGTACGGGATCACGAGGGGGTTTTCGTGGGTTAGCGGTAAGTGGGAGGAGAAGGCCAATAACGCTACAAGCCATATCGGGGATATATTTGAGGAGACAGTCTCGAATATTAGGACTGTCAGGGCGTTGTCGTTGGAACAGTATTTTAGGGAGAAGCTTTTGAGGGCTACACGGGCTGCTATGGGGATTGGGATCCAGAGAGCTGTATACGCGGGGATTGGATTTGGGCTGACGGATTCAACCATATTATTTGCTACGGGTATGCCCCGTCCCTATTTGCTAATTCCATAGCTAAAAGGCCTAGCGTTAATATTCTATTCCGGGGCACGCCTTATATCGGATGGTCTTTACAACCTTGAGGAGATACTCAGTGTATTCACACTTTTGCTGTTCTGCTTGGCGAACGTTAATGCTATTATCGGATCAAGTGTGTCCATCCCCCCTCCTTATCGATCCAACTAACCTGCTAGTTCCACAAATAAACAATAGCAAAGATACAGCAACTCGTGTCCTCGATCTAACAGCACTCTCCCTCGGCTCGTATGACGAACTAAACAGCACCAGGACACCAGACTTCACAGGTCCACTTGTTTTCAGGGACGTTACTTTCGCATATTCGAGTCGCCCCAATATCCCCGCCATTAACAAACTCAACCTAACCATATATCCCGGTGAATGTGTTGCCATAGTAGGGTATACAACCTTCCTAAAACTCCTCTCCTCCCATTCATAGCTAACGCCCCCAGGCGCTCCGGTTCCGGCAAATCAACCTTAGCATCTCTCCTCCAGCGTTTCTACCTCCCACTTCACGGAACAATATCCCTCTCAGCGGACCCTCTCTCCTCACTCGACCTTTCAACTCTCCGCTCTCACATATCTTTAGTCCCCCAATCCCCGGTCCTCTTTGAAGCAACAATTCATGAAAACATCTCCTACGGCAGAGGTTATTCCCGAAACGAGGTAGAATCAGCAGCACGTAGTGTGGGAATTCATGAATTCGTTGATGGTTTGCCAGACAGATACGACACCTACTTGATTAATGGTGGAAGCGCGCTTTCTGGCGGCCAAGCCCAGAGGATCGTGATCGCTCGGGCCCTTGTGAGGGCATGCTCACTTTTGATATTTGACGAATGCACAAGCAGCCTTGATACTGAGAGTGCGAGAGTGGTGCATGAGAGTATTAAGCGGTTGGTAGAGGGAGAAAGGAAGATGACTATCATTATTATTACGCATAGTAGGGAGATGATGCGGTGTGCTGATAGGATTGTAGTTATGAGTAAGGGGGGGATTGTTGAGGATGGGAGGTTTGAGGAACTGTTAAAGGGAGGTGGAGAATTGAATAGGTTACTGGCGAGGGGGGAATTGAGCGATGGAGATAGCGGAGGGGGGCCTGATTTGGTGTGATATCTGTGCTGTAGTTGATTTACTTTGCACTTTGATTTCATGTACTTGGAACTATTTTCAATACGATACCCGCACTTACCGCCACTCGGAATTACCACTAGAAGGTCTCACCACACCGGCTCAGAGCCGGGATGTATAAAGTACGAGTGCAGTACTACAGTTCAAAGAGATTCGCCATAGATAGTGAGACTTCTTGGTTCACACTATGTCATTTTGCTGTTTGACAGTGCTTGCTCGACGAGATCTACAGAGAAGAGACCACTATTGCGAAGAGAAAGGCGAGGCTATTAGCTTGAAAATCTTTCAATTCTAGTCATCCTACCTTTCTTGTTCTACCAAGTTCGATCCTGTACCGATGGTCTCTAAACTGCTCGCTGGCCTAGTTAATGGTGGACACCTATGGTGGCAATTCCAATACAAAGCGCCCAACTTGGCGAAATTTCCCACATTTTGACCACTACTTTCTTCCCAGAACTATCAAGAAGCACAGATACGGTATGATTTCAATACAGCGTCATGAGGGAAACCCCACCACAACATATGGTGGCAATGCCTGTCAGGGACACATCAGAAATATTTCAAGGGTTCACCTCGGGTATAGATGGGCGGTCATAATCCCTCAACTTATTTGGTTTCTTCCAACGGTCTTCTAGATGTTACACCCTCAGGGACGATATGATTACCCATAGCTGCGACCAACATGACCTTCAGATGATAACATCCAGGAACCATAGGGTTAGGGTTTACCTCCCTCTCTCTCCCAGAACCATCCTCCCAACGCCTCGGCCGCAACCGCACAATTTTCCGGTAGGGCACTAAACCAGCATTTCCGATGGCGAAAACAAGAGGGGGTAAAAAAAGGGGAACACTAACTTATATACTGCAAGTATGATACCGGTACGAAGAAGAATCGAGAAGCCCGCAAAAAAGTCGCTGTCAGGCCCCGGATTCAAGAACCGATGGCATGGGGATGCTTCCGAAGCCCTCAAGACGTTCCCACCCCTAGGTTGGGACAACCCTGCCACAACCATCCATCGCATCATCAGGGATGAAACTAGCCCAAAGCGTTCTCAACGCCCATATCCCGCACTGTGGATTAGTGTCCGAAAGAGGCTTCCTAGTTCGCGGGCAGCGGGGGCAATCCCGCAGGGTTCCTTTGTGCTTACCAGTGGAGTAATCCTCTATCATTCTATGGGAATGATATAAACCCCTCCGACCTGCTGCCCCTCGCCTCACCTGAACTTGCCTTCATTCACCCCACTGATACAACAAAACCTCATCGCTACCTCCCCTCATCTCACATTCCAACACCTACCACGCAGCGAGATAAAGAAAAGTAAACAAAGAAAAAATCAAAATGCGAAACTACCAGTTTTCTGTCGTCATGTCTTGTGGCGGATGTTCGGGCGCTGTAGATCGCTCCTTGAAGAAGCTCGAGGGTATCCTACCTTAACTACCCCTTTCCCATCCCCTCACCTTTCCTCCTTCCCTCCCTCCCTCCTGATGATGATACTGATGGCGATTAACAATAGGAGTGGAACGCTTTGACATCAGTCTCGATACCCAGACTGTCGAGGTTACCACCAACGACTCTCTAAAATACCAGGATGTTCTTGCGCAGATCACGAAGACTGGGAAGAAGGTCACTAAGGGCACCGAGGAAGTTAATGGGGTTTGGGAGACGAGGGAAATTTAGATCAGGTGCTGGCGGTAGTACCATGCGGTGGATGTTGCGATATTATTAGGAGAAATTCCTTTTGTTCGTTTTTTTGATGGCCGTGAATGGCCGCCGATTGTTCGGGGGTTTAGATTTTTTTTGTTTTTGTTTTTTTGATCACCGGATTCGAAAGGCCGTGGTTGCTAAATTCCGGGGTTTTCGAGTTTGGTGGGGTGAAAGCATGTGTAAATGGGTGTGAACCCGTGTTAATCTTTTGGCTGCTGTGGGGTCCTTACCGCGGCAGCAGGGATCGCTCAATAGGGAAACATTTCATTTATCGACCATCATTATGATCCTTAACTCCGTGATTAGGCCAAACCGTCCCTAACTTTACAACCCATCGTTCCGCCACCAGCCGCCCCGCTTAGAAATTCACTATCCCACCTTAAGTGATTACTCTACTCCAGAGTGCGGCTTATGTGCCCTGGGGCTTCAGAATGGGGCTCTACAGTAAGTCCACGTTGCAGATCGGAACATCGTCCAGACATCTATCACCGGTATGGTATTGCACTGTCCCAAGTAAAGAGCTAACCTCAAGGGCGCGACCTAGAAGATTAAGGCTATCTATAGCTAGGAATAATTTAGCTGCTATAATGCATCAATTTTGCAGAAGGCTTGGAGATATAGCAGGTGAGCTGTTGAGCAAGTTTGGTCAATGAGATTCATAAGAGCTGAGGGCGGGTGTAACATAATCGTGATCGTGCAGCTTGGTGGATAACACCTAGTCCAGTTAATCCACCCGAAAACGCCCTTGAGCGGTTGTTTGATAACGATATACACCACAAACGCCTAATTACTCTGCTGGTATTGCCATTAGAGGACCAAACTCGTCAGGGAGAGAGCGAGCTCCGACAGATAACTTCCTAAAAACGGTAAATGTTTTGGCCTGAGTGATATACACTCTTTTCATGAAAGCCCCACTTGTAACGTATCGAAAAACTTTGATGGCCGATTAGAGGTCTGGATCCTGAACCGGATTCTACAAACCGATGAATATCACAAGTGGTATGATGGCGCGAAGATAGATCCAACATAAGGGTTGTTTTGCTACGACCCAGTGGTTGGCAAGACCTACACAAGGTGAGAGAGCAGATCCTTAAAATACTGTAGGTGGGACATTGTCGACAAGTGGTGATAGTTCCTTCGTGATGGGCAGCTCGCGTGGGTCAAACCAGAGAACGAAACAGTGCCGTTGCGTGTTTCCACTCTGAATTCGCCAGGCAACGGGAGCAATCCACGGCAGTGTGCTGGACACCTTGCTGAAACATCTCGTTGATGGATTAGAAGAGATTTTGGAGGAAATTAGCTTGGATTAACACCAGGAACAATGAACCTACTATTAAATTTTTGGATACAATCAAATTTTATTAATCCCGACAGGCCAGACAATAATGGTTAATGGGCCTTTCCTGGGCTGCCCTTTTTGAACACGGGGAAACGATGAAGCGGCTATAATACTGGGACAGGAAGATTTCAACACTAACAACCCAGACAACGACGGCCGGACACCGTTTCCATGGGATGCTGAACCGGGATATAAGGCAGGGAAATGATGATATTACTCTTTCGGTAAGAAAATATCCACCCCGATATTCCAGACAATTGCAGCCGGACACTGCTTGCGTAGGCTAAGATGCTGTGTGACACTCTCGTGGACATCGCTGTGTGTGGTTCCCTTTACGAAGAAGCTCAAAGTCTATTTAGCGACCTTTGTATGTAGCAAGCCATGTATACAACACACTATCCCACACCCGCGCAAAGAGCAACAAACAATGTCCACGAGTAAACGCCAGCTGTAATTAAACTCCGGGGTACGACCCGCAAAGGAGAAAGGAAAAAGAAAGAAAGAAGGCCGAAAAGCCACAATGCCATACCCTTCTCTCTTCAATACTGAGTTACCTACAATTAATCACCCCGCCGTTGCACCCTCTCCCTCTCCATCCACCTTCCAAAATCCTTCCTGAACCCACCACCCCTCCCTTTCACCCCCTCTTCAAACACCACGCCCTTCCCAACCCCGCTTTCGGCCCCAACGCCACTAAGGTCCAGCAACGGAATCATCGAAGGCCTCCCATGCGCGCACTGAAACGGAAACTTGCACTCCGCCAGCTTTCCAATCAGCACGCGACACTCATCGAGCTTCAGAGGGTCGTTGAACATGATTGCGCTGCGGCAGGCGCGGGAGTTGATCATATCCGTCAGGGCGGCTGGGCAATTGGAAAGGAGCGGTGCGTGAGGATCCGAAGATAAGGCGGCCGAGGTCGGGGTGGGGTGGGTCGTGGTGGTAGTATCTTCGAGAACGGGGATATGTCGGCGGAGGATGTCTATCGCGAGTGATGGTTCAGAGGTGCAACGGTCGGAGACCATTTCCGGGAGGGAGGTTATTGTTAATGTGTTTTCCTCCGGGTCTTCTTTCTTTTCACCCCTGCCGGTTGTGATGATGTAGTGTATCTTCCATTCAGAGAATGAGGCGCGGTGACGGGTGAACAGCTCTGCCTCTCTGGGTGAGATTTTGTACGTTAGGCTCCCGCCCAGTGTCTCCGTTTGATCTCCCTGGGACTTCTCTTCTGGGGAGCATAGCTCCGCAAACAATGCCTCCACGCGAACACGTTCGTCCGCGGCATGCTGGTCTACTATAACCAATAGACCAGACGGATCTGGTGATGAAGAAGAGGTTATTCCAGCCATTTTTATCAATACGTACTTCTTGTCTACTTGCGAGATGACTTCCGCGTTGCGGAGGCCTGCTTTGGTCAGCTTTCCTAATGTCGAAGTAGTCTCGAATAAGAGTGAGTTGGTCGCTGGGTGGGCGCATCCAGGCACAATTTCAGAGGTGTGAAGAGTGATCTGGGGGATTGGGGCATCTGTTGGTTTGAAGACTGGGTTCCTCCAGGCCTAAAAATATATAATTAGTTGTGTGTTGAGTGAGTATGTTAAGTAGGCAGATCTTACCTTAAGAAGGTTCTCTATAAACGGCCCCGGCGGTTTCTTAGGCTCTGATAGCGGTTCTGTACGCGCCCTTTTACTACTATCGCCGTCCTCATCAAGTCTTCGTCCTAGAAAGGAATCTCCAGATGAAGGCCTCTTCATACCTATCCTAACTATAGACCTACCAGGCGCAGGACCCTTAGCCGTGACCGTATTTCCGGTTCGGGAATTGACCGTGTAGGTCTTCTGTGATACTGGATTTCTCCACTCAAAAAGCTCATCGGAAGGGGCCTCGGAGTCATCCGTCGACCCCCCTCCCCTCCTCTTCTCCGGCGTGGAGAGGAATTTGGTGGGCCGGGATGTAGATGAGAGCGTAAACGCTTTCGAAAATCCTGAGCCCTGTCGGCCTTCTTCTTCCCTTGGATCGACACGGGCGGACTTGACCCTGCTCCAGCTTGCCAGTATTCCGAGGTCTCCACCCCCCACGAATCTTCTGGTGTCTTTGGTTCGAGGCGATGTTGTGTTGGTATTTCTGCGGATGGTACCAAGTGGTGTTCTTGGCCGAGGCTTGTCTAGCAGATCTGACGCTGATTGTGGGGATGCACGAATTGTGGTCCCTTCACCCCTTTGGGGTTTCGCGGTCGTCGGCAGGGTAGGACGGAAATAATGGGTTTTTAGGAATTCGTGAACGAGCCTTTGCAAAAGGCCGATTGCAGCACTAAGATTCTATTCGTTTTTAGCAGGAGCCAATACCCAGACCCGGGAGGGCGACTAACATCACCTTCCAGCCCAGCTTTTCCTGTTGTCCCACCTTCACCACCTACGACATAGGTTTCTCGTCGCTGACATTCGATGCGCAGTACGAACATTGCCCACCTGTCCGCACTCTTCCTTGGATTGCCCTTCAATCTTGCTGTTCTATCGTCCTCCTCCACCGCACCGAAAGAGGAAGCAGCAAACAACCGATTGATCTCTTCATGCAGCAAGGTCGTTCCCATTGGTACAGGATACCCATTGACGTCTTCGGCGCTCCATGATCAGCCCAGGTCCAAGCTAAGTGTAAAGACCAACCTACACAAGTATTGAAACCCCTTGCTCGCACTGCCCCGCGTGCAAATCCGGCCCTCTATTCCGACCCCACCCATCCTCGCTACCACCTTCTCCCACCCATTTGTACTGACAGCATACACTTGTTTCAGCACCTTGGCCTCCCATCCGGATCCCACAACAGCCCTAACCCTAACCTTCACCTCTCCGTTCTCATCTTTGACAACAGCGCCCACATCCCCGCGGCTCAGAAGCACCATCACGATCCCCCGCTTCACGCCATCCCACTCCTTGTCCACATCCGCACCCTCCCTAACTTTAACCCGCACCGGCATATCCCCCCACAATCCCTCAACCTTGATCACAGTACCCGATCTCCTGAGCTCCAGGTGCTCAGGCGCGGCTCCGGTAAACACCTCGCGACCGTACGCCACCCTCCGCATAGTCGTCTGTCTGCCCGCGCCCGCTCGTGAGGTAATGGTAGTTAGGGAGTGCCTACAGATAGCCGATAAAGCTTGCCCCCGGAAACCAAAGTCTCCGGTGGGTGGGTACTTGGAGGTAGCTATCCGGCGACGACGACGGAGGAAACGTCAGCGATTTGAGCGCTATAGAATTGTATGCGGAAAAAATCTAGATAGTTACCATATTCCCGTCCGATAAGGAGCATATCTCCTGGAGTTATCCCATGGCCATCATCCTCGAGCACACAGCTATTCCTACCCAGATTCACGGTGATTGCCACATTGTGAGCTCCCGCGTCGATTGCGTTCTGGAGTAACTCTGATGTCACGTCGGATATGTTTGTTATCGTTAAGGTACTGCGTATTCGCGCGCTCACAGATTCGGGCAGGAGTTTGATGGGTGGGGCTGTAGTAGACATCTTTAGTGAAGATGTTGCGCTTGTAGGAAGAGTGGTGGCTTAGTGCTGGTATGCTTATGAAATCTAGCAGAGGAAATACGGTGCTGCAACATGTCAACTGGAGCTGTTTTTGGCCATACCACGTCACTCCGCGTGTAACTTACTAGAAGACGGTATGAGCACTATGCTAAAGAATGCTCCCATTCGATATGGGGCTGTGCGGGGGGATGGTTCTGAAAACGCCACTGCGGCACAGTACAGCCACACAGTGGGATGCGTGCCACACAGTGGGATGCGTGCCACAACTTCATACATTTATATCTGTGCAGGTTATCACAACTCCTCACTCGCTTCATAGTTGCCGATAACGCAAAGAACTGATATAAAGTATTTAACTGAAGGTAGTACGACATTTGTAAATGAGATTACATGAATAAACCAAAAAATCTACGAAAGGCATCATCAAACATCAAACCAAGCAGAGCAACAGCCCCAAAGAAGAAAGAAAAGTGAGAAAAAAAGTAGATACCGAGAAGTAGAGCAAAGGTAACAAATCAATACCAGGCCCATTCCATCCGCGTTTATCGTCGTCAATCCCCCATCCCAAAAAGAAGAAGGAAAAAAGAAAGAGATAAGAAAAAAGGGCGTATCAGCGAAAGATTGAACTAAATATTGAAGCGATTGACTCCGGGACCAACCCAACCTTTTACCGTAAACAAGAAAGCAAATATGAAGCGGGAGAAGACAGGAAAGAAGAGAAAAAAGTCAAAGGTATCACAAAAGAAATCCAAACTCCGTCCATATGAATCTGTGGATTCGGGCAAAGCTTAGCCAGAGCGCTCTGGAGAACGTCCTCTCAGTATTACCCCCCATGCTGATATTCCCCGCCAGTATCGCTGGCCCATTCTTCATTCCCGCTCCAATCTCCACGACTCCCGTCATAGCTATTTCTATGACTAGCTAAAGCCGATCCCCCGCTGGCACTTGCTTCATCCCATTCTCCACCGCTAGCATCAAAGCTGCTACGATTACTGCCCTCGCCATCTGCGACGTCATCTTGTTCCCCCGATGCCATGTTCCCCCATTCCATATTTGCTAAGGCGGGGTATTGCTCTAAAAGCGCGCTGGGGAATACCATTCCACTACCTGGGTCCATCGGGCTGGGGCCCATTATGCCCTGCTGGTCGCTAGGATTGGCTAGGTGGCCAAGGGTAGGGTCAAGCATCTGCCCTTGAGCAAGCATCTGGTTGCGTTGCCTTTCTGCCGTTTCCTCCTCGAGTAGTGGACGTATACATACTCTTCCGGCTTCACTCCGGAAGTGACGGCCCAGTGCATCAGCTCTCGCAAATCTCCGACCGCAGCCCCAGGCTCCTCCCGGTTTGAGATTACCCCTACAGACGAACTTCTTCTCACCAGAGTGGAGCCCCTCATGGCGTTTGCGGTCATGCTGACGAGCAAATGCTTTACCGCATATTGTGCACACGAAAGGCCGCTCGTCAGTATGAGTGCGAAGATGTGAACGAAGGTTGTAAGCACGAGTAAAGCGTTTGGGGCAAAGTGTGCATTGGAAGGTCGCTGGGTGTTTTTGGACTCTCTTCTCGCTAGCCGTATTTCCGGGCCTTCCAGGACATGCCAGACCAAGGAAGTAGTCCCTGTTTGGAAGGGAACTGGTTGAAGATCTACGCGAAATTTTTCCAGCACTAGAAGCATTGCTAGCCGCTCCAGGGCTACCAACAGGTGCTGTGACGACATCTGCGGGGCTCAGCGAGCCCCTCCGTGAGCGATTCCCAACGGGACTTTGTGAACCTGATGGAATAGGAATAGGCCGGGTAATTGGGCTGCCACCGGATGACGAGCCAGAGAATGGATCTGATTTAGATCGTTTACGCTGAGGACCTATCGAACGGTTAATATTCAATCACCAAAAATCGTTAAGGAAACCGCAACTCACTCTTTGGGGGCGGGCTAAGAGCACCGTCATCATGAGCAAATCCTGGTTTACCAGGGAACGTGGGTTGTCTTTGTGGTGGAGCAAATATAACGTTAATCTGAGGGAACGGCCCCTCCTCGCCCGGACTAGATCTGTCAACTCCCGGGCCAGCGCCATGCCCGGTGGGGGGGTGTGATGGCTGCATAAGTCCCATACCTTGGTCCTGTGACATGGGAGGAACGTAGGTAAGAAACTGATTCCCCTGAGGCAACATGTAAGGGCTGTTGGCACCGCTACCTAATTGACCAGGGGCTGGGCTAATTCTCGGCGATACGTGAGGCGATGCGTCGCGCTCGTTGAGACTGAACTGATCTAACCCGAAGGAATCTCCACCAGGATTGAAGTCTTGGTTAGAGTTCAAGAACTCTTGCATAGGCCCCTGCTGGGGAAGATTGTTTCCCTGAAGTAAGGGTGAAGGGTGTTCGGGGAATTCTGAGTTCTGAAGGAATGGACTAGCAGCAGCTGATGAGATATCCGAGTATTCACTAGGCGCCTTGCGATGGCCTTCCCAAGCGTTCTCTCTACGTGCATATACTGAATCCCACTCGAAGCCGGAGGAGGGATTAGTTGACCCTGAAGAGAGGAAAGTAGCTGAGTCGGGCTGAGATGATTGTTGCTGATTAGGGAGAATATGCAGCGGTGGGGTGTTTTGCTGTGATGAATGCGCAGAGTACGCAGGGTTCATCAAATCCGCGGGATTAATACTCCCGCCTGTTAAGCCCTCTTTGCTTTCGTAGTCGAAGAGGGCTGGATCAGTTGAGGTGGAGTGCAACGAAAAGTCGGAATAGTCCTGGCGACTGTGATGCTGTGGTGGTGGAGCGGCAGAGGCTTGAAGATGGGGTGAAGTACTTCGTCTGATATCCTCTAGTGGCTGTTGATTCAACTCGTATCTAGGATATCTTTGAAAACCAGCGTAGCCTTGATCTGCTGCAGTCGGGCCGTATAGTGAATCTTCGTCAGTAGAGGCAGCGAAGTGCTGGAGATTTAAGCCATCTGCCTGTCGATTCTGGCCATGATTTGTAGAAGACATTGCGATTTTACTTTTTCCCTAAGGTGCAAGGTAGAAAGAAGAGATCGTAGGGATTAGGGTGAGGCTTTGGGTGGGGGTGGTGAACTTTGGCGAAGTGTATGAGGCTAAGCAAAGAAGCAAGCCCCAATTAAAGAAACCCTCGCTTGAGGCCAGTGTCTGCAATGCTTCGGGATTGGGGAGAAGCCCGGTCTCTCAAAGCTGGGATTGGCCTATCGAGGTGGATGAGTATTGTACCGTGGTGTAAGTTGGTTTTGAAGGAGGCTGGTGATTCCGTTACTTCTCGAAGACTGTCCAAGGTATCCTAGTAGCAGAAGCCAGTCAGTTCGAGTGGCGATATAGTTTGTGCCTTGCAAGGTCAATATCCGGTGGGTTATCGAGATGGGGCAGGGGGGTTATGCTGTGAGGCGGGGGGAAAGAGGTGACGAGGTGGGGAATGCTACCTTTTTGTCTCGCGCAAGGAGTCTACTGGAGGTGGTCTGCCCACTGAGAAGGTTCTATGGAACACTTGCAGCTCGGGTAGGTGTGGGAAAATATAGCTATTGTGGGTAGGGGTTGTGGTTGCGGGGGTCGTTGAGGTTTGATGATGCTTATTCGGCCCACTCGATCGACAGGAACTGGAATCGCACAGCCTCTTCGCTGGACGAAAGCACAACGGTGCCTGCTTTTTTTTTTTTTTTT
>QOVD01009798.1:3706-52940 GCA_003521225.1 Tuber microsphaerosporum
GACCCTCTGGTGTGGGCCCAACCGCACGATCTCGCAGACAAGAGAGAAAAACAAAGCCGGCTAAGAGGACGACAAAGTAAAACCCCAAAACCCTACAAGCAGGAAACAACAGGAAAACCACTTGCCATGACCTCCTACCCCCTAAAAAACAAAAACCCTGCCTAAGCAGCACAACAAGGAGCGGAACGTGTAACCAATACAAAACGAAAGGAAACACAAACAAGAGGAACCCATGAGAAAGAAAACCCAAACAAGCCATAGAGTAAACACAACACTAAAGAACTCGAACGGGGGCCGGCCATCAACCATTATAATATGGAAGCAATCATAACACGAAAGAAACCAGCGAAAATTACATCGCGCCAAAGCCAGCAGTCACTCAAGGAGGCGGTGCAATACCATGAGCTGTCGTAACCGAGGCATGCGACCGTGGGCAGCCGCAGGGAGGCGAGTGGAGCCACCAGGCAGAGAGGATGCCAGCCGAAAGAATGAGCCAAGCCGACCGTGTAAACGAGGGCGAGGGCGGAACAAGGGGGCGGCTGTAACCGGACCATGGGACGAAGCGACCGGAGGAGAAGGGGGGGTGGAAGGCAAACAACTCGCTAGAAACAACCGACAAACAGGCCATGCTCGAGAGATTTCGGACCGAGAGAACGATAGCGAGTACCGCGAAGTTACTGACCGAAGCTTTCCCCAACGAGGGACAAGCCATAGAACCAGGGGCGTACTTTCACCAAGGTCCGGACACCGTAACGCCGACCGTAAACGAAGAAAGAAGTAAAGCCAACCGGGGCGGCCGCTAAGCGAGGCTTGCGACCGTGGGACGTGGGGGTGGGTGAGAAGAGCCTTCAAACAACTTCTAGGACAACACTTTCTCAAGGCGAGGCCATAGTAAAAGAAGAAGAAGGAAGTGTCGTCACCCTCCTAGGCAACGAGGCCATCAAAGGAGAGGAGAGGGAGGGGGTGGAGTTGACGATGATTTCTCATGGTGTTGAGATTTCAATCGCCGGAGGTGGAGAGGAGATCGTTCGTGTTAACTACTCGACAGCCACGGTCCCTTTATATAGGCGTTCCTCCCACAACCCTAACCCTCGTCACTCATCCTCTTGAGTCACAAGATCTCATAACTCGTAACGAGTCATGTGCAAAATCCATCAGCTGCCTTCCAACAAGTCAGCTGCGCAATATTCCTAACACTAATCAAAACTAAAATACCAAGTCATCTGCATAACTCGCGTCACATGCGTAAAACCCATGTCCCATAATGTGGGTCATGTGCCAAACTCATAAATCATATGACTACAATGCTGTGTGATCTCAAAACATCAACCAATAACATTATAATGATGACTCGCAAGTCCGAGTCATGTGAAACAAATTACAAACCTATGTCACATAACCATGAGTCATGTGAAACCATGTTCCTCGCTTAGTCAGGTTTGTGACATCCATCTTACTTCGAAATTTCCCTCCCGCAACTCTCTATAGTACTTTTGTTAGTTCAGATTTTAAGATTAGCCTGCTACCCTGTTGTCCTTTCTGAACCTTAAGCCAACCAGTAATGGCACCTTGCCTACTGGCTTCTCAGATATGAACATACTCACTTCTCCATGCATAGTTGGTTGATATATGATCTACGCTGGCAATAACATGTTCATTGGGTTTTTAAAGCTTGGTATTCCCTTTTCTGTTGCATTGAAGGTAGGTGTCTTGGTTAGCTCGATGGGACCTCTGCACGTAATTTGGTGATTAATCTTCTTGAATGGCCGGAGTCTTGTAGGAACCTTACTGAAAAAGACTTTAGAGAACACGCCTGAAAAATCTGGCTGTTTCTGTGTCTTCCTTATTGCACTTCTTGGTCACACTCAATTTCTGCTGTAATATATTCTAACCTTATGGTCCTGGCAGTTTATACTGTTCTTCCTGCAGTCTATCACAGCTCCAAAAAGTAGAAGGTCATCAATGCTTAGTAGAATGTCGTGCTATGAGACTCGAGTAACCATTATATTTACTTTGAGTATCTTCATCTTCTCTATCTCAATGTCAACAGTTCAACTATAGTTGCTATTGCATCGTGATCCTTTTACTGCCATCTTTAGCGTTGTTGTGTATTTTCGTTGTTTATATGGTATGTTGTGTATAGCAACAAAGTGATTGCTTCATTGGGTTCAACCTATCGTTCCTGCGTCCGCTAGTACTCTAGTAGGTTTGCTATTGACTACCATACTGAATTTAAGAGCTTGGAAGGGTTTGCTAGCTTTGTTTGTATTGCAAACTGTAGTCTTGGGGCTGACTATGGTGTTGTTGCCATCGAATTCTACCATGCCAGTGTAATTGCTTTGGGCTTAATATTCTACTTCGCCGATATCAGTCATATCTTCAGATAGTCAAACATGGTTGGTTTTGACTTTGTTTTTTAGGCAATCATTGGTCATATGCCCGCTCTCCTCCCAAAATAAAAAAACATGCACCTTCTCTCCTGTGTCCATCCAGCTCAGCCTTGCTTGGCTTGTTAAATCCTGTATAGCTCTTCTTCTAGTCTGGGGCACTCCCTTTCCCAGTGTTATGCTGTTTTGTTGTTTGGCCTCTGCTGTTCTCCCTCTTTAGTTGGTCTGGTTGGTTGCTCTGTATAGCTCTGCCTTAACTTCTTCTTCTGTAGGCTCTAGTCTTATACATAGTGGCATCATATCATTCAGCTAGGGCTACTATCAGTTCCCAGGAGTCTTCTGTTCTTCTCTGTAGCTCAATATTCCTTCGTAGTTGGGGGTACATTGCGTCCAGGAACCTCTGGCTTTTGGCCTAGTTCAAGACTGAGTCTCTGGGTAATGCACCTCTGACATCTGCTGGTTCTCCTGCTATCTTGGATATCCCCTGGGACATTCCGCCGGAGTTTGGTTGTATCTTCGGCCATTGCTGGTATATATCATTGGTGTTGGTAGAGGCTTCGAATAGCTGCTCAAATCAGGCTTCGCATTTGTCTCATATTGGATCCACTTCATGATGTTCGTCCAGTAGTGTTATATATACTATGTTTGCTCGTTTTCTGTAAGAGATCTATTGTAATCTACTTCATTTTCTGTATCATCATTGATATCGTGCTTTGAAAGATACTTCTTTACTACTCTAAGGTATCTCTTATGCTAATCGGGTTTGTACTCTTCTTCTTTCATAAACCTTTTGGGTTGGAGAAGTTGTAGCTTCAGTTTACTGGATAATCCTGCTTCAGCTATAGTTGCTACTGGTTCTAGACAGGGTCGAGGTGGTATTGGTATTGGGTTTGGTCGTTCAGGGTCTATTGTTCATCATCTAAGTCTTTAGGGTGTTTCTGGGAATGCTCCAGAGGGTGTTTGGTTTCCAGAGGCTCGTTGGAATTGAGTACCTGTTCTTAGTACTTGTTCCAGGATGGTCAGCCTTTCGGGACATCCTGGTCTCCCAGTTGATGTTGTTGAAGCACAGGCTGAGGTGTATATTGCTGGAAGGGCTGCTGCCGCTTATTTCCTGTCTCTGGCTACTCTGTGTAAGAGGTCTTGGATTTCTCTTTATTTTTATAAATCTATTTCTAAGTCTCCTGAAAGTGGCTGGCTTTGTGGTAGGACATATGGTTCCTGTTCTTGCACCGAGGATGAAGGACCTGGTATAGGTTCCTGAGCTGGGACATGTTCTTTAGAGGCCCAGTAGATCCTGCTGGATCTGGTTATACTTCTTTCCCCGCGTTCAGCTATTTTGTATACTGCACTGAACTGGGATTCTCTTTTCCTACCACTCCTACTTCTAACTAGCTAACAAGAAAGGCTGGGTCATCTGTCCTACCTATTGGTTCTCAATCAAAAGATCCTCTCTCAGCAAAAATAATACCAAGCGCCCAGAGCGCCCTCTGCGTCCAGTGCACCTAGCGCACATAATGTTGATTGCTAATCAGAACGCAAATACTACTGCTTCTTAACTCAGGGCGCACCTGGCGCAAAACTTACTCTTACTGAATGCACCTGGGGCAACACTTAATCTTCCCGAACGCACCTGGTGCAACACTACATCTGCAGGAGATAGAATCATGGGTACCCCCTTTATCCGCTCCTGACCCATGTCACAACACTGGCACCGTATAAACAGTTTCCTTTAATAGTCTTCTATGATATTTCTAATTCTAATAGTCTAGCTAAGTGATCTAGATACAGGTGTCATCTTTCTATAGCTCTGGCTCTCCCGGGCTCTGGCTCTCCCGGGCTCAAGCACTACCAGGTGCCTGGTTGTGTCAGGAACATCATGAATATTCACTGTGTAGGGATAAGCCTTATACCGGCGTGTAGCTGGCGTCAAGCCCAACAATCTACGTTTGGGGGATATTCCAGGGAATGCATTTGATGATTTCATCTTCTAGGCCACTATCCATCCTGTCTATAGATGCATCCTTACTCAATCTCATCTGGATATATCCCACGATATCATAACGGCTGGGTTTTATGGACAAAACCGTCACTCTCTCACCAAGATGCTTGTTAATTTCACTCCTGACGCGCCGTCTTCCGGTTAGGAATATTCGCGTGTTTGGGGACTTCTCAAGGATTTGTCTCAATAAACCTAAAATCTCGGGTCGATCCCTTTCCACACACTTGTCAATAGCATCAACACATATAAATGTTGGCTATAATGATGTGACAGCCTGCAACATCTTAACAATTTCCGCCACCTGCAGTCTTCCTCCACCAATTACTTTTTTGTCATCCTGAAAGGCCTGTCTTATCTCGTCGGGGACCTTCTCCAAGCCACCAACTATCTGCTTTAGTAGTGAGCCGAGTATGTTTGCCGGAGAGTGCTCCTCCCGTGCCGCATAATCAATGTAGAAGCATGCAACAGCCTTATCTCGCTCTTTGGCATGATCGCATAACTTGTCCACCACGAGCGAACTAGTATCGCTACACATCAGAACAACTACATCTACATCTTAGTCTTTCTTCAAGGATTGTCCCTCACCTGAAATAGGTCTTACCGACACCCGGATCGCCGCAGCAAAATAAAGTCCCGCGGTCAGGTCTCTCAGCTTGAGTGCTATGGCACCACTTTCGAAATTCTCCTGCTTGCAGCAGCCATTCCTCGAGGTTGTCAGCTCGGCGGGTTCGAATATCTTGATGTCGGATGCGGGGCTGAAGTGGTGAGAGCCATGTTAGAATTTTAGACCGATTATCCACAAAGGTATACTTATTCAGCATATTGTAAGAGTTGTTATTATGGGTGTAGAATCTCGTTACTGTGGGCCACTTTTGTTTGTTTTTTGATTTCAGCGTAGCCATTTTAAGATAAGGTAACAAGTCGTACCGTATGCAGTGTTCCCAAGCGTCCAGTCCGTCTGTCTTTCGCCTAGGACGGGACGGACGCCAAGCTTGAGACCTTTGCCCGGGACGGACGCCCAGTTGCAGTCCGTCCTGACCTATGCCCGGGACGGACAGCCGGGCCCTATCGGTGTCTTAGTTTATGTTTCATTTTTGAATTTCATGAGCATTAGGTCAGTGTTATTAAGAGGTGAAACATTTTTATTCTAATGTAGATTCTAATGTAGAGAAGCTCAGGCTCTACTATCATGTATCAAATTTCGCTGGAAGGTAAGGTAGAAGGTTTAGAGAGTACAAGATCTGAGTGAATGAGACCAAGGGAGGCGGACTCTGCTTTATCACTAGGATTTCTCAAAATAGTTAATCTTCGTCTCTCAGGTCTGTATTTATTCACCCAGGCAGAGGTGTGGAGCCACTATGCAGCCTATAGGCAATGGGTTAGGCGATATAGGTAACGACAGTGCCAAGACGGTAGTGATGGGGGTATACGGGGAGCAGCCAGGGCCTACAAGAGACACCCGTCCTTACTCAGGACGGTAGGTACCTACCGGAAGTTACCATTTCCAAAAAGACTGCAGGCCCCTGCCGTCAACCTACAGGACTTCGGTGTTTACAAAAGACGGACGCCGTGCCCGGCCGTCCTTACCCACCCTGCCCGGGACGGACGGGACTATAGGACGCCAGGGCCCAGGCGTCCGGACGGGACGGTTGGGAACACTGACCGTATGTGTCATCGAGTTTGAACAGTACGTATCATACGATCGGCCGATAGATACTTGTAAAATAGTTACGTGGGAGTGGAGTCTTCAGTATAGTTTTTTTCTTCTCCCACTTCTTCGAACTAGGGCTCTGAACCGTAGATCAACTAAGAACCCATCGTTTTTTCAACCTTGTGTTGCTACTATTGTTGTGCTTATTCTAGCATTCACGCAGAGGGCCCTATTAGACTCATGTGACTACCGATATTTTGTCTATCGGCCGCGCTGATAATTACGAATGACAACCGGGTAGGGGTGGCTGGTGATCAACCCAAAATGAGAGTGGTTGGCAGGAAAATAAACACCAAGAAATATCCTTCAGGCACAATCTGCCCTCGCTAACTGTACGGTATAATGGGCCTTGTTGTATGGTAAAGTTCGTTGTTATGAAACTCCGCCTTGTGAGCCGCTATTCCAATTTTTGCTAGGGCTCAATCAAGCATATTTCTCAAATTACCAAATGGCTCGCTATGGCGGGTGCTCCCTATGCTGGGGGATAAGTTAGATTCTAACTATGCTCCCACATGCGTGGCCGCGTCACGGCCTCCACTAAGGTTATATCCTTTACGGCCAGTTCCCAACCTCATAACACAAACACTGCTGCTTTCCACTTAGCCCTAAGAACTCGTATCAGCACAGCCCAGGGGGCGGATTTAATATGGTGGCCTTGGCGCGATTTGCCGTTCAAGAATTATAGAGGCTCTGCTCACTCGCGCACATTATGTTGCGCCTGCGACATTAGGAATTTGGGAGGGAGCAAGGGAGGAGATAGAACCTTTTTTTTCCTGTTGTGCACTGAAACCTCCCTTACCTTAGCGTAGAGAGAATAGGTGGATTTCGCATCAGGAATTCGGGATATTATTGTCATGGGCTTGCTCACAGCCACAATAACTAGATTGGGAAATGTGGGGTTTCGCAAATATTGCGAAAAGTTGTGATAAGGCTAGTCACCTACCGGTTGTGAGGTTTGTTAGGCCGTTTACCTAACTGTCCAGTTCTAAAATTTGGGTGATAAAACTAGACGGGCATGTCAACCAGAATCGCTTTCTAACATAGAGTATCATATAAAAGTGTTTAGGGCCTGTTTGGATACAACGGTTCCTTTCCGTTTCCACATACAAATGGCCCTTTTCCTCCCGTTTCAAAACGGAGAGAAGGTCCCTTTCACAGCAGAAACGGTCGCCTAATAGAATGGCCCCATTGCTCCCAAGCCCTTACCTAATTTTTTACCGTCCTACAGAAGTACCGGTGCGGCTCCTAAATTTTGTAGATTTTCCTATAAAGGGGTGCTACGCTACCATAGCTAAAAGTGGCGAATCGAGCATAAGGAGAACGAATTCGGCATGTTGGTTGCCTAATTCACCTCCTCACCCCCGACTAGTACAACAAAATCGACAAAACTTGGTCGCTGCAATAGCACCCCCGTATGATACCCAAAGCCAAAGATTAAAAAAATACACTATGATAAAAAATCTGGATGTATCCCTACGCTAACACCAAACATACGGTACCCTCCCCACCCCTGCCTTCGGATACAAGTACCGGTAGTGTATCCAGGCCCTAGCTTTGAATCGCCGCAGTGCTGGCACGCAGGTACCACCAGCGGATGAATTGTGGCGGCCTTTATGGGATTCGCCTTGTAAGTATTGGCTGGTCCATTGGGCTTTCTAAGCCTTGATGCCGGGAAGGGCCCGAAAGTGTCGTGTGAATAAGGGGACATATTTTAACTTTGCTGTAATTATACTCCACGAAGTACTCCCACCTCACACTCAGATATCTTCCCACGCCTTGCCGTAATACACAAGTCCCCCGAGAGCGCACCAAGGCAGCAACGGAAGCAGCCGTCATCGATAAAAAATGCTGCGAATGTATAAACGGCAGAAATTTCTAGAATGCAGACTGCCATAAAAACTTGAATTATCGGACGGCATCCAAAATAGTCCAAAATTCCCTTCTCCTAGGAAGGAACAAAAAACCCCCCCTTTCCGCCTTCCCAGACAAACGAAAGAAAAGATTTCTTGCCCTTACAGAAACAACATAGCACACTGCCGAATTATTTTTATGGCAGCACAGAATTAGTACTAGTATGGAATGTTGAAATGTTGAAAACCCGATGGATACCCAAAGTCAACCAAGAATTCCACATGTGGCAGGGGCGTATATTGTTCCAGAGTTCTAGTCTTTTCCAACGGGAGTGATGCATTAAAGGATTTCTCAAGGTTTAGTGTCTAATTGTTGAATTCGGATAGACAGATGGATAACAAGGCCTGTGGAGCATAGCGGTAATAAGTGGCAACCTAAATTACATCAGTTAATTAGACAACATATATATGCGCTGTTTTCGTGCTTGCTTCACCTCAGGCTAGGAGAACTAGGAAATCGCCCAGTATTCATGTATGGCACCTTAAGCTCCATCATATTAGGCTTAAGTTAGTAAGTATCATAAAGTTATAGTAGAACGCCGTTTCCCCAATAATCGCCGACAGCGTAAAAAGAATATTCTCAGAAGACTATTACACATAGATGGCTAGCAACGGAGAGAAGGGTAACTCAGGAACAACGAAAATGGAAAAAGGCCAGAATTTATAAGCAGGAAGCGGGGACCGATCTAAACCTTAACGCCGTATTCTTGTGCAGGGGGGAGATGAAAACTAAAATATAGACTAAACATGCCCATTACAGCAACGAGAACAGTGCCCCCACACCCAATGCAGAATTGAGCCAGGATGGGATCGGAATCTAGAGGAGAGGAAAGGGAAGTGAAGGAAGGGCAGCGGTGTCCCCGAGATTGCTGCACCATTTGAGGGGGGAGGTGAAAGTGATATGGAGGAGAGTGAAGCAGCTAGCGGTATATATGAAAGATTCTACGGAGATGCAGACAAAGGGGGCATGGTGAGTTATCGGAATAATAGGAAATATTGTGTATTGATGGAGTTAAGCCGGGTTGGGGTTTGCAGATTTGCGAGCTTGTAGTAGCTTCACTACATGTGTATGCCGCCTCTCAGAAGCTAACGAGAGTGGGGTTAGACCGTCTTTATTGGGTAGATTGGGGTTAACGTCTTCTCGTTCTAAGAGTAGCTTCACTACTCTATCATTCCCGCGCTCGGCAGCCCACGAGAGCGGTGTTCGACTATCAGTATCTGGCGAATTGGGGTTGACGCCTTCCCGTCCCAATAGTAGCTCCACTACCCCACCATGCCCCTCCTTGGCAGCAAGTGACAGCGGCGTTCGGCCACATTTATTTGGCATATTGGGGTTGATGTCTTCCCGTCTCAGCAATAGCTTCACTGCTCCAGCATGCCCCCTCCTGGCAGCCCACGAGAGCGGTGTCATGCCATAATCGCCTGTCATATCGGGGTTGATGTCTTCCCGTCCCAATACTAGCTCCACTATTCCATCATTCCCGCACTCGGCAGCCCACGAGAGCGGTGTTCGGCCACCATTGTCTAGAATATTGGGGTTGACGTCTTCCCGTTCCAGCAGTAGCTTCACCACCTCCACCACTCCATCATGCCAAAACGAGGCAGCCCACGAGAGCGGTGCTCGCCCACCATTGTCTGGCATATCGGGGTTGACGTCTTCCCGTCCCAATAGTAGCTTCACTACTCCATGACACCCACCCCTAGCAGCCCACGAGAGCGGCGTTTGGCCACACTTGTCTGGCATATCGGGGTTGACACCTTCCCATCCCAATAGTAGCTCCACTACTCCGTCGTGTCCCCTCCAGGCAGCCCACGAGAGCGGTGTTCGGCCATCATTATCGGGAATATCGGGGTTGACGCCTTCCAGTTCTAGCAGTAGCTTCACTACTCCATCACGCCCCAGCCAGGCAGCCAGTGAGAGCGGGGTCCGGCCAAAATCGTCTGGCATATCGGGGTTGACGTCTTCCCGCTCCAACAGAAGCTTCACTACTCCAGCATGTCCATTACTAGCAGCCCGCAAGAGCGGTGTTAAGCCTTCGTCGTCTGGTATATTGGGCTTGACGTCTTTTCTTCCCAATAGTAGCTTCACCACTTCTTGGCGCCCCTCTGCAGCAGCCAACGAAATTGGCGTTTGACCGCACCCGTCAGGCCTGTTGGGGTTGACACATCTCCTTCTCCAAACCTTCTTCACCGCTCGGGGGGTCCTACCCCACCAACCGTCTGTGCCGTCAGGGTTGGCAGATGCTCGCTCCAAAAGCAGCTTCACTATTCCTTCGTGCCCCATCACAGCAGCCCATGAGAGCGCCGTTCGACCTGGGTATTTATCTGGCTTGTCGGGATTGACAGTCTGCCGTTCTAATAGCAGCCTTGCTACCTCCTCTTGCCCACATATAGCAGCCCATAGGAGCGGTGTAATACCAAAACTATCCACTTCATTGAGATCGCAATTTGGCTGGTCCATCAGGGAGGTTGCAATTTCAGCAATGCCGAAAACCGATGCGCAATGCAGTCCAGTAAACCCAGGCAGGGGACCATCAGTGGGGATATAATAATACCCATTATTCCTCTGTCGGATATCTTCCATAAGTAACTTTGTAGATATATGGCTTTCGATTTGACTGAAAAGCTGGAGCGCAAGTGATACCACGCCCCTTGAGGTCTCTCTCCTAGCATGAACGCCCCAATATATGGAAGAATATCCGAGGAAGGGAGCTGGCTGAGGCAGAGCATGGCGCGTGGACAAAATGTCTTTAATGGTCCCAAAGTTGAGGTATGTCAGGCATGTTTCCGCCATTACCGAGTGAGCCGGTCCAAAAATGTCGGGGCAGGTGTTGAGGTACTCCTGGAGAGTAGAGTGGATCAAGCGAACGGTCGAAGCCTTCCTATCGACGACAATGAGCCCCAGGCAACAGCTCAATAATGTCTCCACCGAAGGAATATTTTCAGCATTGAAATCAGTAGACCCTATCTCCACAGCTAGGGCGTGTGAAAGCTCATGGAGTTGCAATAACCGCTCCGAATGCGAGACCCACATCAAGGCTGCGATCCCCAGCCTTGTTTTCTCCCCACCCAGCTCCTTTATCCGCTCTACGGTTGCACCATAAACACCCTTCAAATCCAAGCCCTCTGTCATTGCCCTCAGCTTCTGCCGCCTGCCATAGTCCGTGGTTTGGCCAAGGATAGCATCCATAGTTAAGGAAATCAGTAGAAACCTACACGTCTCTATCAGCGACCAGTATAAAACTTATTTTTCCATCATGTTGCGCACTTACGTCTCGGGAACACTCTCGGTAATGCCTTTGATGATTTCGTCCTCTAGACCACTGTCCATCTTGTCCAGAGATGTATCCTTACTCAATCTCATCCGGACATATCCCACGATATCATCACGGTTGGGTTTTATGGACAAAACCGTTGTTCTCTCGCCAAGATGCTTGTCAATCTCACCCCGGATGTGTCGTCTTCCAGTTAGGAATATTCGCGTGTTCGGGGACTTCTCAAGGATTTGTCGCAATGAACCCAGAACCTCAGGTCGATACCTTTCCACACATTCGTCCAGCGCATCAATACATATAAATGTCGGCTGTGAATTTGTGACAGTCTGTAACAGCTTCACAATTTCCGGCACTCGTAGCCCCCTTCCGCCGATAACCTTTTTGTGGTCTTTAAACATCCGCGCTATCTCATCCGGTATCCTCTCCAATTTACCGACAATCTGTTTCAGCAGTGAGCCAAGTATGTTTGCTGGAGACTGCTCTTCTCGCGCCGCAAAATCCACGTAAAAACATGAAACAGAAATATCTCGCTCCCCCGCCATATCGCACAACTTGTCCACCACCAGTGAGCTAGCATTGCTGCACGTCAGTACCACCATATTTTAGTTTTTCGCCACAGATTATCTCTCACCTCAAATAGGTCTTACCGACGCCCGGACCACCGCAGCAAAATAAAATCTGATGATCAGATCCCTCATCTTGAGCGCCGTCGCACCACCTTTGAAATTGGCCAGTTTTCAGTAGCCATTCCCCAAAATTGTCGGCCCGGTGGGTTCGAACATCTTGATGCCGGGTGCGGGGCTCGAGTGGAGACAACCATGACAGAACCTCAGACCTCTCGTCTGTCACACCAATGTTCACAGTATTGTTGAATGAACCAGTGATATTGAAAGAATCGGCGTTATGTGAGTACTGCGTGTTGTTGTGGGAGTTTGTAGTATAATTGATCCGCGAGCTCGACATTTTCTCTCTGACCACAACGCTATAGGGGAATGAATTGTTGAGTTCCTAGGTTCGGTAGATAGAGATTGAGCGAGCAGATGAAAAGCGGGGTCATCATAAGCCTGGCGCATTGTAGATGAACACCTCGTCTTATTAATCCACTTACATTTTGTGTAACCCATATGGTGAGGCTCTCCTCGAAACAACCTGCTCCGGACCCTAAGATCACCCAACTTCGAATAGAAAGGACCCCAGAATAGCACCTATCATAAATATAAAGCTATTAAATGATAGAATAGAAGCTGGAGGATAAGGTAATAGAGGCAGACCAAAAAAACATAAAATTTTGATTGAGCTATCGGGTTGGAAAAAAGGCAGTTATTTGGAGAATGTCATATCCTAATGTCTCCTTCTACCAACCGATTAATATGCCAAGACCTAAGTTAACTACAGATTACTTCTGTTACAGGATTATCTCAACCTAAATGAACCTACCATGAGAAACCCGAAAAATATCGCTGTGGTCAGTGTTAACGAGTCCCCCACACTTGGCCGTGGAGAGGCGCAGCCGATCCAAGATCCGCGACCAATGCTACCTTACTGTACCCTCAGCACTTCCATGGGTTTCACATAGGCGATACAGGATCTCCGTTAATAGTGACAATCATTTTTCCGCTAAAATCCTTTCGCTATTGTAAACACTGTATGGCCCTACTGGTAACTCACGGCGAGCAATCTCTTTTACAATACCATCACCCATTTGTACCATATCGCCCGTCTCCAAATACCGGTATGTATTCTCTATGTCCTTCGTGAGGCCACCAAGGCGGCACCATCCATCACTTTTTTCGGCCGAAATGAAAATCTCTATACTTCCTGCTCGCTCCTCCGCATTCTTTGGCTATCTTAGCTGCCTAAAACCTTGCAATGCTCGACAGCGTCGTGAAAGCTGAGTACGGTAGCAATATTTGATTTGGTTGCCCCCTGGGGAAGATGCGCAGCTGCGGCATCAGCTAACTTGTTCTTCGGAAGGATGGTCCTCGACTTCGATCCTAATGTGTCATCGGCAGCAGTAACCGCTGTTTCGTCAGTCTTCTCAGCGTCTTTGCCCTTATGCTCCCTGTGTTTAGCGGCGGTATCAGCAGACAGAGTCGGCAGTTTGAATTATGACAATTGATAGTGACAGTTGGAGTGATTGAGGTTGTGATAGGGAGGGGAAGGTGAGGGAGACTGGTGCTATATACCGACTTACCCCTTCGCTCGAGTCTAGAGCTAGATTTTCGAGATGGCGATTCAGAGAGGAGCCGCCCCGAGAGATTATGACAGGGATCAGAATTTGTTGGTGTTGATGCGGCAACGAGAGAGATTGCCGGCAGCACCGTATCACCATACGTATTTGAGCCTCTCTCGGCTCCTGAGAACTAAATTTATGACGAATCAAGCGTTAGTTATTACAGGGATACTACTCATGCTGGAGCCGTAACAGCCTTTTCTGCCGCCTTCGGCCCCAGTGCAACCAAACAAGAATAAATCCCCTCGCTAAAGTACCGTATGTAACTTTCACCACTTGTGCCAAAGGACCAATGTATTCCAGCACTGCCGATTTGAAGCCGGAGACCTTGTTCAGGAATTGACACCTTGGACGGCCAGTTTCAACTTCGCCGGGCCAGTAAATAGGAAGGGTTTGTTAGGCTAACTAGTAGGTAAGAGTACATGCCCCGGCAAGAATTATAATACCTGAAGGCAAAGACTAATAGCTGTTTGGCAAAAACGGGGGAGGAGGGCTACTGCTCCGTCGTATGACTATTCTATAATACCTGTAGAAACGGTTGCTGCGGAATCTTGAAACGAAAAGGAAACCTTCATTTGTATGATATGGGACAACGGAACGGAACTGTCGTATCTACTCGTAGAAGGCTCTAAAGAAAATATGTCAAAAAAAATCTGGACATGTCTGTGAGCCGATACCAAATATGCCTGTATCCAGACCCTAGTTTTGAATTGCGGTGGTGCCAGCGGGCAGGGGGGCGGATGCAATATGGCGGGATTTGCCGTGCAAGAATTAGAGAGGCTCTGCTCGCTGATGCACATTACGTTGCTACAGCAACATTTGGGACCCGGCAGGGAATAGGGGAATACCGTCTAATGCCCACTAAAAGCTCGGTTAACTTAGTGCAGAGATAAAGTAGCACAAAAGTCAGCAGGAAGGCACCTACCGGTACCAATCACCAGCCAAAACGGGCTGTGTGATCTTGCGCCCATTGCCATCAAAAGTGCTGCTGCAGACAAAGCCTTCCGCAAATCAAGCACCGCTTTTTGCATGTTCGTTTCATTTTTTCTTTCCCTTAGAATCACAATATCCACCATTGTCCCACTGCTCCTTCCTTTAGAAATATTATTTATTTTTTTCCTCCACATACCATCCGTCCCATTACTTGCCGCCTAGATGTGCCTCTGTGAGTCTAGTTCCGTATTGAAACACAGCTTTCCGGCTGATAAAGGTTCACTACTGGAGATTCACAAACAAGACCCAATCGAATTAACTTGCTCTCTCTCTTCACTAAGTCGTCTCAAAGTCCTAGCCGATGATGAAATTGAAAAAGAAACCCAATGAGAGAAAAAGATCACGTTGCAGCCACAATGTCCAATCCGTCGTTCATCACTTGTCCGTCCTCTTTTTTCCCCAAGAAAAGAAGCGAGACACAACCCTCCTCCCACCACTGAAACCACCTTCTGAGCCGGGTAAGCCCAACACATCCCAATCAAGTTAGCAACAAAACATCCGCAACCTGCCACAAAATCCCTCCCATACGGAGGTACCGGGGGTTGTGGGTAAGTACGGCGAAGCGGCTCTGATTGGCTCGTAGGGCAGTCAGCCAATAATGGGGTCGAGTACGGTGAATTGTTTCATGCCAAGAGTTCGCCAGACTTTTTTCCCCCTCCAAAATCACGCCAAGATTGGCTGTCCTTATGGTCACACACACCTAATTTTTTGCGTGGATGAAACAAAGTTCGCCGCACTTTTTTTTTTTTTTTTAATAGTTCTTTTCGATTACTAGCTAATCACTCTGCTAATAACACTCTCAGGCTTTCTATGGGCTTCAATGGCCTCGTATGCCCTTCATCATAACCCCTTCCACAACCCTACAGCTCTTGAAAATAGCCTTGGTTTTTATCCCCTTCCTACATTCTTTATTCCCAATACCTACCCCTTCCTCTCATACCTCGCTGCTCATAATAATTCCTCTCCCGACCATTCTGGATCCAAGTTGTTGAACTCGCAATTGGTCCAACCCCTCGACCCCTGAATACAGGCGCCACCCTGCTCGGCCCCCCAAATGGCCTAATATTCCCTCCTCTCATAACCTCCGTGTATCCCCTTATCTTTCTAGGTCCCACCGGAATCACCTTTAATTCCCCCCCATCAACCACTTTTATCCCATTTCCCTTCCACAACCTCGGCCCTAAAGGCAAAGTTCTCACCTCATTCATCACCGATTCTACCACATCCTCATCACCAGAACCTTCCACAATTATCACCCTCTGTTAGGGGTAGCCGATAGCAGAACTATAATATCGGACTAGGCCTGAGTAGGTGTCTTCGGAGATTTGTCTAAGAAAGCTCGTAGGTAACTATCTCTCGTGAGAAGTAATTTGAAGTAAAATAAAAGATAATTGCGTAAGAATAAGATTTGTAGCGTAATAACTTTTTATATTGATAAGATCTCTTCTCCAGTGCTTGATGGTTTCTTGTAGCAAGGGAGGCACTTCGATATTTATATTCCGTGTCTGAGTGTTCGCGGGCTAACTAATAACTACTAACTAAAAGTGCGAACACTCTCTGACCCTGACAACTGTTCGACTACTTGCTTAGCATTATAAAGACATACACTTATTCATCTAATCGTGAGGGTGTGTTATTCTCTTCAACGATAGGTGTGCAGAGTTCTCGTAGCCCAAATAGGTGCTAACGTTATAACTTTCTTCACCGAGCCATGTAAGGAGTGGCCAACTCCTTGCTTGCAATCGCACCTATGGCTAATTGCGCGCAATGCTTCTCCCTTACTGACTGACTCTGAGTGGGACTGTTGGTCTCCACTATGCGTACTAGTGTCTAATTTCCTCATGGGAAGACTTTGCCTAAGCGTCCACTCTTTTGTTTCCCTCAGCTCTCATAACTTTGAAGGCCTATAGCTTTATGCAACGTCGACCGATTTGGTCCGAACCACTTGCATAATTTTCGCTAGGTTCTCTTCTCATATATCCTGCGAACAGCATCCGGTCGGACGGACGGCCGCGACGTATATGGTGTTATTGCGAGTGGTCCCTGGAGGGACATTCTGGAGTGCAAGTGCAACTACCACTGGTGTGGCAACGAACGTAGTGCTCCAACGTCGGGGCCGCAGGGGTATGATGGCCGTATTTTTGAGGTCTGTGCGCAGGGGTCTGTGCGCTTTGGAGATCTGTGCGCTGGATTCCAGTATTTCATACATGGGCTTCCAATGTGCCTAACACCCTCCTTCGTTTATTAACTCCTTCCGAGACAACCTCAGGCAACCTCACAACCGGTATAGCCTGCTCCACCTTCTCATCAAATAATCCCATCACTTCATCACCTATACTCTCCGCCACAACACTCTCACTGCCACTCTTAATCTTTTCACCAGCCACAGTATCAGTCATGTAAGCGCCACTTGTAATGGATGACGCCCCATCAACCTCAGCCACAGCTTCAGCCACCTCCTCTTTTTTCTCCTTCGCCACTCTCCCATCAATTCCCTTTCCCTTCGCCTCTCTATCCTTCCCATTCAATCTCTTAGACAAAACCGACGCATGGTGTCGTAATCTAGAGACCTCTTTTTCTAACTCCTGAATGCGACATACTGCCACACCCAACGCCAAACCTTTGCTCGCAACTTTTGTTGCTGAAAACGAATTCTTTTTAGCCAAAACCATTGCTTAAACGATAAATATTGATAGACCAGAATGTGTTAAAGCTTCAAAAGATAAAATAATAGATAAAAGAGATGGATTTTCCTCTTAAACCTTGATGGATTTTAATAAACTTCGTGAAATAAATTAAAGACTTGGGTGTATCGTGAGATAAATTCCAAGGATCCTGTTGGTCAAAACTCGAATTGTGACGTGTCACTGTTGTTGTTATTTCTTTCACTGTAGTTGTAAGAGCAATCGGGGATGAAGTTTGCCGCACTTTTGCCCACACCCTAGTACAGGGCATAAGTTTTGTAGGTTCCACAAGCGAGGTCTGCCACCCTCACACCGTGTGTAACCTACAAAACTTATGCCCTGTACCTCCGTAAAGTATATAGCGCCATCATCTAGCTAAGTAAAGTGTCCTCGTGAACAACCATGCAGAGTATCTAAAGATTAAACCCATGTAGCAAAAGTAAAACTAGTATACGCAGATCAAATATCACCCCCGACAGTATCGAACCCCAAGCCCGCAAATTGTGCCAAGCCCGCAAATTGTGCCAATATCGCACCAAACGAAAAATTTGCACTTCACCTCACTTACGGTGCTCACAACTACACACAGCACTTATGACTGGCATTAGACTCGGAGGGGGTCAATGAACACAGGGGCACAGCGAACACTAGGCTAAAAGTGACTTAGTAAGTTGAGGGCCTGTTCGGCTTCGGCATATACCAATAAAAAAATACGATCGTATTTCCTAGAAATGACTCATAAGCTAAAATAAAAATACAGTGATATTTCCTCGTATAAAGGTGTTTGGGAGTACTATGCTGTTACTATTATTTGTTGTTGCCAAACACTAGGCCAACTAAAATAAAAATACCACAGAAAATACATTGTAAAAGTGATAGTATTATTGGCATGCCGAACAGGCCCTAAAATTCAAGCAACGATTTTGTTTGGTCTGTTTGTTGAACCCTCCTATTTGTTCACCCCCCTCCGATATTAGATGAAACGGATGAAACAAAACAAGAGTGATAATTTGCCTGACCAGGTTCTTTCAAACCAATAGCGGTGGAATCACTATATTTTTATCATTTGTAGTCTTAAAGTAAAATATTTTGTATAAATCGGCATTTCTACCATTCTTGAATAATTAGATCGCGTGCTATATACTGGTAATCCAAAATTCCCTCCTCCAGAGAGGAGACAAAAAAACACAACAAAAACACAGCCCCTTTCCCTTTTCAGAGACAGAAAAAACAACCAAGTTTCTCTTGCCCCCACTGAGAGGGGTGGGCTGAACGATATAACACGCAGTCTAATAGTTCAGTTTTCCATAACACTGCAGAAAAAGTATGGAATGTTGGAATTTTGAAACTGTTGGAGGAAGGTGGTTGACTTTGGTAGTTGCGGGAGCGATAGATCGTTCAGCTCAGGGGTGTTGCAGATGGCCAGGGAGAGCGATAGGATTGTTTCATAGTTTACGGAATAGAATATACTGAGATGTCCTTCAAGTTCCTTTGTTATCACGGGAGCGTACGGAGGAACAAGGGTATGTGGGGAATACCGAGATAGGTATGGTGGACGATGGAAGGATCAGGACGTGCTACTTATGTTATATTTATACCCCTGTCTTCACCGTTTATTTAGTTTTAGAGAAGTAAGAACGAGAGCGTGAATGAAGCGCAAGTAGTGGAAGTTACGCCCTAATATCCCTCCTGCAAAGTGCCCGGGCTCCACGTGAATTCTCTCACTCTATCGTCTACCACTCTGCGATCGATATCCTCCCACCTTGACAGAAGCCCGCGTAGCTGCAGTGCTAGACCAAGTCAGCGATTCATATGTATTGGTTGCTACTGTTGCCGTGCTTCCGTCATTTTCTAGTGAAGGTAGTAACACAGGATTCCTTTGAATTTCAAGATGTTGGAGCGTCCTTCCATATTTCGCATGGTTGACCGCAGGATAGTACGGAAGTCCGCGATGTGGCGGTGATGCGGCGGCGAGTGAGACCGTGTTAGCCTGGGAAATCGTGGCTGGGTCTTTCCTGTATTACTAGTCGGGCTCTCACCCATCTCGCTTTCTTCAATCAACCCTCAGTCGTTTCAACACAAGAAGTCATCAATGACACGAGTGATATTATATGATGCACCCCCGAAGCTAGTGTGTGGACGAAATACTCCATCATATAATACAATGCTATACGGATTCAACTCATGAGCTGTATGAATGTCCCTGGGACACACTCCAATACTCAAGTCATACGAAATAAACAATCTTTACTGCAACTCAGCTACTCAACAACTGACCTAAATACAAATCACAAGGACAACACCCCATCAACCCAGCGCAATACAAAACCCAAACAAACCAGTAGTGAAAGCAACCTAGCTAAATAGAGTAGAAGCCCCCTCACCCCCCAAACATACTAGACACTTTCTTGCTTAGAAACATCACAATCCTCCTTTCTTATGACACTTTTTATCCTGAAAAAATACCCCGCCTCACCAGTATCGTCACACTCGGCAAACGGTATCGGCCTGATTATACTCCTTATCCTCCCAACTAAATTATACTTTTACGCACCGGCCCATGTTCTTGTACGCCCAGTGAAGTTAGTCATCGGCAACAGTCAAACTGCACTCATGATCACTAGGTTTCCCTTGATCAGTTGACGAGTAAGTGAATCCATGGATTCGATATAGGTCTAATATACTCCGCAGACAGATAAATTCATGAACGTTGCCTCTACAACGCACCCGGAAGCTAGTAGTGAGGTATGTTGCTTAATCACGTTAGGGCCTATTTACCTATGGACGGCCGTCTGGTAGATAGCTCGAGACAGTGCCTATCGTTAAGAGAGGCCTTGACGGTTAGGGGTATGTAGGCAAGTAGAGAGCGTTTACCATAGTAGCGTGCCGTCTAGAGTCTGGCGGAGTTGCAAACTCACCTCCGAGGCAACGTCAGGTTTTGGCTATTTAGCTACAAGAACTTAGGACGCTAGAAAATTGGGTAAACACTTTTGCACCGCCCATCGGATAATGATGCTCGTTGAGACGCCACAATCTAGCTTTACCACCCAAATTTTAGAAATAGATGGTTGGGTAAACGGGCCGTTAGTTATCTTTTGGTGGGGTTAGGGCACGAATCCCACTCCCATCCCCGATGGCACGGATCTTCTCGGCAGGCCAGGTATGCTGGGATTAACGCTAGCATTTATTCCGATCACATTAGTGATAGGGGGTTTATTCTCTTCCAGGGCTCTAGCCTTCTGCAGCTAGAGTGATGGATGAAAGGGGTTGTCGAGATTTAGCAGGTTATTGTTGAACCCGGATAGACAGATGGAGAGCAAAAACTCGAGAAGCATATGAGTGGTGAGTAGCAACCTAAATTACATCTGTTATTAGACGACTTTAAATATAAGCGTTGTTTTCGAACAACTTCAACCGCCAGCTCCTCAAAACGTATTGATAATCATTTGATTTCCATTGGTTAGTTGATTATTAAATGGAAAAAGGGTTGAATCTATAAGCAGGAAACAGAGACCAATCTCAACCAAAACGCCGTATCCTTATGCGGGAAGAAGGAAATAAATACGAAAACGTAGAATAAACTTTTTTATCACAACCGTAATAGTACATCCACAGTAAACCTAATGCCGGTCTATACTAGGATAGGATAGGATAGGATAGGAATCTAGAAGTGAGAAAAGGGAACAGAAGGAAGAACAGTGCTGTCCGCGAGATTACTATACACTCCGGGGAGTGAGTTGGAGATGGTATGGAGGAAGGAGATGCAGGGAGCGGTATATGTGGACGTGTCTACGGAGTTGCGCAGAAAAGGGAGCATGGCTGTTATCTAGGACGATGCGAAATATTGTGTATTATCGGAGTTAAGCCGGGTTGGGGCTTGCGGATCTGCGAGCTTCCAGTAGCTTCACCACTTCTTCGTGAGGCTTCTCGGATGCTAACGCGAGTGGGGTTAGACCGTCTTTGTCGGCCATATCAGGGTTGACGTCTTCCCGCCCCAACAGTAGCCTCGCGACTCCAGCATGCCCATTCCTGGCGGCCCACGAGAGCGGTGTTCGGTCATTATTGTCTGGCATATTGGGGTTAACATCTTCCCACCCCAATAGTAGCTTCACTACTCCTTCATGTCCAAGCCTGGCAGCCCACAAGAGCGGTGTCCGGCCATCATTATCCGCCATATTGAGGTTGACGTCTTCCCGTCCCAATAGTAGCTCCACTTCTCTATTATTCCAATTCATGGCAGCCCACGAGAGCGGTGTTCGGCCATTATTATCTACCATATTGGGGTTGACATCTTCTCGCCCCAATAGTAACTCCACTGCTCCATCACACTCCCACTTGACAGCCCACGAGAGCGGCGTTTGACCATCGTTGTCTGGCATATTGGGGTTGACGCCTTCTCGCCCTAACAGTAGCTTCACCGCTCCGTCATGTCCATGCTTGGCAGCCCACAAGAGCGGTGTTTGGCCCTCATTGTCTCGCACATCGGGGTTAACGCTTTCCCGTTCCAACAGTAGCTTCACTACTTCATCACGCCCTTTCCCGGCAGCCCATGAGAGCGGTGTTCGGCGACGCTTGTCTGGCATATCGGGGGTGACGCCTTCCCGTCCTAACAGTAACTGCACTACTCTATCATGTCCCTTCCCGGCAGCCGACGAGAGCGGTGATCGGCCAACATCGTCGGGCATATCGGGTTTGACATCACTTCTTCCTAATAACAGCTTGACTACCCCTTCCTCTCCCTCTTCGGCAGCCAACTGGATTGGCGTTTGGCCGTATTTGTCCGGTCTGTTGGGGTTGACATATCTCCTTCTCCGAACTTTCTTCACCACCCTGGGGGTCCTGCCCCACCAACCATCACTGCCATCAGGCTTGGCGGATGCCCGCTCAAGAAGCCGCCTCAAAAGTCCCTGATGTCCCATCGCGGCAGCCCATGAGAGCGCCGTTCGACGGAGGTCTCTATCCGGTTTATCGGGGCTGATAGTCTGCCGTTCTAATAACAGCTTTGCTACCTCCTCTTGCCCACATATAGCAGCCCATATGAGCGGTGTAACACCCAGACAATCCCTTTTATTGAGATTGCAATTTGGCTGATCCACGAGAGAAGTCGCGATTTCGGCAATGCCGAAAACTGATGCACAATGTAGTCCGGTAAACCCAATCAAGGGACCGTCGGGAATACGAGGATACCATTGATGATTCCTCGATTTGAGATCCTCCAGAAGTAACCTAGTAGATATGTGGGTTTCAATTT
The DNA here is from genome assembly GCA_003521225.1 of Tuber microsphaerosporum. Lineage (NCBI taxonomy): Eukaryota > Fungi > Ascomycota > Pezizomycetes > Pezizales > Tuberaceae > Tuber > Tuber microsphaerosporum. Next base: position 26,150 of record QOVD01009798.1, read on the forward strand.
GATTGGAGAACTGAAGCGCAAGTGATACCACGTCTTTTGAAGCCTCTCGTCTGGCGTGGACGCCCCAGAATAAGGAAGAATATTTGAGGAAGGGAGCTGACCGAGGCAGAGCTAAAGTCATCGACGAAATGTCCTTAATGGCCTGAGAGTTCAGGTATGTTAGGCATGTTTCCGCCATTAGCGAGTGAGTCGGTCCAAGCAGGTTGTGGGAGGTGTTGAGGTATTCCTGGAGAGTAAAATGGATCAAACGAACAGTCGAAGCCTTCTTATCAACGGTGAGAAGCCCTAAACAACAGCTCAATAATGTCTCCGCTGAAGGAATATTTTCGGCGTTGAGATCCGTAGATCCTATTTCTACCGCTAGGGCGTGCAAGAGCTCATCGAGTTGTAATAACCGCTCCGAATGCGAGACCCACATCAGGGCTGCCATCCCCAGTCTTGTTTTCTCTCCACCCAGCTCCTTTATCCGTTCAATAGTTGCTACATAAACATCCTTCAAATCCGAGCCCTCTGTCATTGCCCTCACCTTTCGTCGCCTGTCGTAGACCGTGGTTTGCTCGAGGATAGCATCCATGGTTAAAGAAATCAGTAGAAACCTAGATGTCTGTTAGCGACAACTATAAAACACATTTTTCTATCGTGGTGCTCACTTACGTTTCGGGAATATTCTCGGTAATGCTTTTGATGATTTCATCCTCCAAATCACTTCCAATCCTGTCTCGGGATGTATCCTTATTCAATCTCATCCGAATATATCCCACGATATCATCAATCTTGGGTTTTATGGACAAAACAGTCGTTCTCTCGCCAAGATGCCTATCAATCTCACCCCCGATATGCCGTCTTCCGGTTAGGAATATTCGCGAGTTTGGGGACCCCTCTAGGATTTGTCGCAACGAATCTAGAATCTCAGGTCGATACCCTTCCACACATTCATCTAGCGCATCAATACATATAAATGTCGGATGTAAAGATGTGACAGTCTGCATCATCTTCACAATTTCGGCCACCCGCAGTCCCCTTCCACCAATCACCTTTTTGTGCTCTTGAAACATCCGACTTATCTCATCCGGGATCTTCTCCAATCCCCCGACAAGCTGTTTGAGTAACGAACCGAGCAAGTTTGTCGGAGACTGCTCTTCCCGCGCCGCAAAATCAACATAGAAACATGAAACACCAATATTTCGCTCTCCAGCCATATCGCACAATTTGTCTACCACCAGTGAGCTAGTATCGCTGTACGTCAGTATCACAATCTTTTGGTTTTTCACTGTAGACTATCTCTCACCTTAAATAAGTCTTGCCGACACCAGGATCGCCGGAGCAAAATAAAACCCCACGACCACGCCCCTCATGTTGATCACCGTCGCACCATCTTCGAAATTCACCAGTTTGTACCAGCCATTCCCCAACGTTGTCAGCCCGGCGGGTTCGAACATCTTGATGCCGGATGCGGGGCTCAAGTGGAGAGAGCCATCCTAGGATTTCGGACCGATCATCGGCAAGGGTATAGTGATTCGAGATATTCGACACATTTAAAACATTTGACACATTGAAAGAGTTGACATTATCAGTGATAGATATCGACATTTTCGCCTTCTCGCTTCTTGTATGCTAAGGGGGATAGATTCCTTAGTTTAGCGTATTGCTAAAATCCCTCGAAGCTGAACGAAAGGCGGGGCTCCATGTTCAAATACCGGTGCTGGCAGAGCGCTTTTATCACAGCGGTTGCACAGTGCCCGCACACCACAAAGCGGCTCGAATACCGGTAACCGTGCCAAGGTTGCGGCTCCACCACAACCTTGGCACGGTTAGTCCAAATCACCCCTGCAATCGCCCTACGGAGGGGCAGCGCCTGCGGAGTAAGGTTTCTATATTTTACTAACAAGGGATGTTATGCGGGCACCGGGTTAAGGCAGCATATTAAGTACCGGTATGGGGCAGAGAATTGGGTACGGTATGGTGGTTGCCTACTATTCAAGTAATTCACCTTCCCACCCCCCAGTCGAACATCCCCTGCTCCTCTAATATACAAAATTTTGGGGCTGTACCTCCGTAACCTTCTCTCTGTGTGTGCGGGTGCCCTGCAGGTCAACCTTGGAGAGTCTTAACAACGATTCTTAAAAAAGCGGTCGCAAATGGCCCTTGCCTTGAATTTCGTTCACACAATTTAGCTTGAGGTTAACAAATGTCGTAACATTCATTTTGTTTAGCGCTAGGGTTACCCGAGCATCGTGCTACATTCGGATAGATTCATTCCATATAGGGTTAACCTACTCTACAGAAAGACAAATTCATAAACTCAACCTCTACGGCGCGCCCGTAAGCCCATACCGAGGTTTGTCGCTTAATTACTTGAGTTTGCCCTAGGTAGGGTTAGGGTTGGAAGGAATCCTAAATTTACCATACCTTCATCCGTGAAAGCAGAGATCTTCTCGGCAAGGCCGGAGATATTGGGATCCCCGTTAGTCCTCATTCCAATTACATTGGGGATAGGGACGTATGTTCTTCGAGAGTTCTAGCCTTCTGTAATGGAAGTGATATAATATTATTGAAGAGTTAGGCAAGACTTAGTGTAATCGTTGAATTCGGCTAGCTGGATAGATGGATAGCAAGGGCTGAGAAGCAAAGGAGCGGCAAGTAGTAACCTAAATTACGGCGATTAATTAGACAATCTCGTTTATAAGAGCTGTTTTCGTGCCCGCTTACCCCACACTACGAATGAACCTAGAACATCGTGCGGTATTCAAGCATGTCACATTAAGCTCCATCAACTCACTCTCGGTAGATATCACGAAGTTGTGGCTCAATGTCGATTCCCTAGTAACTGCCCACAGCGTGGAAAAAAAAACTTTCAGCAAGTTACTGCAAATCTATTGCTGACATGGGAGAGAAAAGTAATTTAGGAGCGAAAAATGGAAAAACGTCTAAATTTATAAGCCAGAAACAGAAACCAATCTACCTGAACGCCGTATTTTTATAGGGAAGGAAGATAAATAAAAAGTAGAATATAGACTAAACATTTCGATTAAAACCACAAGAACAGTACACCCACACTCAATGCCAAACTGTACTAGCATGGGGTCGGAATCCGGAGGCGAGAGAATAAAAGGAAAGGAAAGGCGGCGGTGTCCACGAGATTACTGAACCTCCGGAGAGATGAAAGTGATATGGAGGAGGGTGAAGCATCTCGATGTGTGTATAGGGATGCAGAGAAGGCGAAGGGTAATGGTGTTTGAGAAGGATAGAAACGATTTTGTATTTCTGAGCTTAAGCGGAGTGGGGGCGTGCAAGTATGCTGGCTTGGAGTAGCCTCACCACTTTGTCGTGCCCTTTCTTGAAAGCCAACGAGAGTGGAGTCAGTCCGCCTTTATTGGGCATGTTGGGGTTGATGCCTTCCCGTCCTAGCAGTAGCGCCACCACGTGCAGATGCCCATTCGAGGCAGCCAACGAAAGCGGTGTTTGTCCGCGATTGTCTGGCATATTGAGGTTGACGTCATCCCGTCCCAACAGTAGCTCCACTACTCCATATTGCCCGTAAGAGGCAGCCCATAAGAGCGGCGTTCGGCAACTATTATCTGGCATACCGGGGTTGATTTCTTCCCGCCCTAGGAGTAGCTTCACTACTTCATCACGCCCGCACGCGGCAGCCCACGAGAGCGGTGTCCGGCCATCATTATCAGGCATATCAGGGTTGACCTCTTCCCGTCCCAACAGTAGCTTCACTACTCCATCCCACCCACCCCAGGCGGCACGCGACAGCGGTGTTATGCCTAAATCATCTGGTAGATCGGGGTTAACCTCTTGCCGTCCCAACAGTTGCTGCACCACCCCTTCATGCCCGTTTATGGCGGCTAGCGCGAGCGGTGTTCGGCCATGACTATCTGGCGAACCGGGGTTGACCCCTTCCCGTCCCAACAGTAGCTTTACTACCCTATCAAACCCACCCCAGGCAGCCCGCGAGAGCGGAGTTGAGCCATAACTATCTACTGGATTAGGGTTGACCTCTTCCCGTCCCAACAGTAGCTGCGCCGCCCCATCATGCCCGCTCTCGGCGGCTAGCGCGAGCGGCGTTCGGCCATAATTATCTGGGGCATCGGGATTGACCTCTTCCCGCCCCAACAGTAGCTTCATAACTCCATCCCACCCACCCCAGGCAGCCTTCGAGAGCGGCGTGGCGCCATGATTATCTGGCATATCGGGGTTGACCTCTTCCCGTGCCAACAGTAGCTTCACTACTCCATCACGACCACTCAAGGCAGCCCGTGAGAGTGGTGTTAGGCCAAAACAATCTGGCGTATCGGGGTTGACCACATCCCGTCCCAGCAATAGTTTCACTACTCCATCACACCCGTTCCAGGCAGCTTTCGAGAGGGGTGTTTGGCCATAATTATCTGGCATATCAAGATTGACCGCTTCCTGGCCCAACAGTAGCTTCACTACTCTATCATGCCCCCGCCCGGCAGCCCGCGAGAGCGGTGTTCGGCCATCATTGTCTGGCATGTCAGGGTTGACGCCCTCTCGTCCCAGCAGTAGCTGCACTGCTCCATCGCGCCCCAGCCAGGCAGCCAGCGAGAGCGGTGTTCGGCCATCGTTGTCTGGTATATCGGGGTTGATGTCTTCCCGTCTCAACAGTAGCCCCATTACTCCATCGTGTCCATTCTTGGCAGCCCATGAGAGCGGTGTTCTGCCATCTTTGTCTGGCGTATTGGGCTTGACGTCCGATCGTCCCAACAATAGCTTCACCACTCCTTCGTTTCCCTGTTTGGCACCCAACAGGACGGGTGCCTGGCCGCATTCGTCAGGTCTGTCGGGGTTGACATATCTCTTTCCCCGAACCATCCTGACCAATCGAGGCGTCCCACCCCACCAACCATCAGTGCCATCGGGCTTGGTAAACGCCCGCTCAAGAAGCAGCCTCACAATTTCCTCATGCCCCATCACAGCAGCCCATGAGAGCGCCGTTCGACCAGGGTATATGTCTGGCTTGTCGGGGTTGACAGTCTTCCGTTCTAACAGCAGCTTTACTACCCCCTCTTGCCCACATATTGCAGCCCATATGAGCGGTGTTATACCCAGAATATCCCGTTCATCGAGATCGTATTTCGGCTGGTTCATGAGGGAAGTTGCGATTTCGGCAATGCCAAAAACTGATGCACAATGCAGTCCAGTGAACCCAATAACCGGACCGCCGGTGGGGATATGGTGGTAATATTGATCAGTTCGCAGTTGGAGATCCTTCAAAAGTAACTTTGTTGATATATGGGTTTCAATCTGATTAAAAAGCTGGAGCACAAGTGATACCACGCCACTTGAAACCTCTCTCTTTGCGTGAACACCCCAATATATAGAAGAATATCCGAGGAAGGGAGCCGACTGAGGCAGATCAAAGAGTAGGGACGAAATGTCCTTAATGGTCCGAAAGTTGAGGTATGTCAGGCAGGTCTCGGCCATTATCGAGTGAGTCGGTCCAAAAATGTCGGGGCAGGTTTGAAGGTACTCCTGGAGAGTAAAGTGAATTAAGCGGACAATTGAAGCCTCCCTATCGACGACGACAAGCCCCAAGCAGCAGCTCAACAGTGTCTCCACCGAAGGAATATTTTCGGCATTGAGATCCGTAGATCCTATCTCCACTGCTAGGGCGTGCAAGAGCTCATCGAGCTGTAATATCCGCTGGGAATGCGAGATCCACATCAGTGCTGCCATCCCGAGCTTTGTCTTCTCCCCACCCTGCTCCTTTATCCGCTCTAGAGTCGCGCCATAAACGCCCTTCAAATCCAAACCCTGTGTTATGGCTCTCAGCCTTTGTCGCCTTCCATAGTCCGTGGCCTGCCCAAGGATAGCATCCATGGTTAAGGAAATCAGTAGAAACCTAGAAGTCTCTATCAGCGACAGCTATAAAACTCATTTTTCCACCTTCTACTCACTTACCTTTCGGGAATATTCTCGGTAATGCCTTTAATAATTTCATCCTCCAAACCACTATCCATCCTTTCCAGAGATGTATCCTTATTCAATCTCATCCGGATATATCCCACGATATCATCACGATTGGGTTTTATGGACAAAACTGTAGTCCTCTCGCCAAGATATCTATCAATCTCACCCCCGATATGTCGTCTTCCGGTTAGGAATATTCGCGTGTTTGGGGACTTCTCGAGGACCCGTCGCAACGAATCTAGAATCTCAGGTCGGTGCCTCTCCACACATTCATCTAGCGCATCAATACATATAAATGTCGGCCGTAGAGATGTGACAATCTGCAGCATCTTCACAATTTCCGGTACTCGTAGTCCCCTTCCGCCAATCACTTTTTTGTGCTCTTGAAACATCCGACTTATCTCATCCGGAACCCTCTCCAATCCACCAACAACTTGTTTCAGTAGTGAGCCGAGCAAGTTTGTCGGAGACTGCTCCTCCCGCGCCGCAAAATCAACATAGAAACATGAAACAGCACTATTTCGCTCTCCAGCCATATCGCACAATTTGTCCACCACCAGTGAGCTAGTATTGCTACCCGTCAGTACTATTATCTTCTAGTTTTTCACCATAGATAACCTCTCACCTTAAATAGGTTTTGCCGACACCAGGATCACCGCGGCAAAATAAAACTCCACGACCACGCCCCTCATATTGGTCACCGTCGCACCACCTTTGAAATTCACTAGTTTGCAGCAGCCATTCCCCAACGTTGTCAGCCCGGCGGGTTCGAATATCCTGATGCCGGATTCGGGGCTCAAGTGGAGAGAGCCATCCTAGGATTTCGGACCGATCATCGGCAAGGGTATAGTGATTCGAGATATTCGACACATTTAAAACATTTGACACATTGAAAGAGTTGATATTATCTGTGACAGACACCGACATTTTCGCCTTCTCGCTTCTTGTATGCTAAGGGGGACTGATTCCTTAGTTCGGGGTGTTGCTGAAGTTCCTGGAAGCTAAGGAAAAGCGGGGCTGCAGTCCAAATAAAGCTTTTTTATCACAGCGGCTACATGGTGCCTGCCCACCACAAAGCGGCTCGAATACCGGTAGTCCATATCACCCCCTTGCTTTAATCTTCTCCCTCGGTGTTCAGGTACCCTGCAGGTCAACTTTGGAGAGTCCTAAGAACAACTCTTAAGAAGGCAGTCGCATTGGGTCTTGCCTCGAATTTCGTTTTACCCGATTTAAGCAAACGCTAAAAATAATTAAACGTCGCAGCGTCCGATGATAGGTTTTGGACTCGAGTACTACCCGTCGAAACAAGCCGCACCGCTTGTTCAACAGCTGATCTGAGGAGCAACGGATTACCTAAGGGATCATATTCATGTGTGAGCCAGATTTTAGGCGGTTGCGGCGTACTGCAGCCTATTCCAAGGTGCGCAGTTCTACACACTCCGGCACCGTCCTGCGCTTGAGCCGCAACGACTACGACTGCGCCAAGATTCCGGCTGAGATTATGTAACCTGTGGCTAGTTCCCGCCTGAGGCCAAGTGCAACCAAGCAAGAAATTCCGTCTGTAGGAGTAAGGTATGTAACGTCCACCACTCGTATCAAAGTACAAAGGTGGATATGCAAAGCCTGTGAGGCTAACAGGTGGGTAAAGTATAGAATATGCCCCATCCAGAAGTACGGAGGTAAGCGCCTAAGGGCCCGTTTACCCATAGACGTCCGTCTAACAGCCTGAAATGATGCCACCGTCAAGGGGGGCTTGACACTGGGGGAGAGTGCGGCAAAGTAGGTGGCGCTCACCTAGAGTAGGCAACCTAACTTTTTGATCGTCTAACTATAAGAATGTAGGACCGTGGAAAATTGGTCAAACACTTTCGCGCAGTGTATTAGAAAACGCTTGAGACGCCACCGTCTAGTCCAACCACCGATTGCAAATTGAATTTCTAGAAAAAGACTGAGAGTTGAAGGTATGTAAATAACACAGAATAGTTGCATGCTTAGCTAATATATTATCTAGTATATAACGTAAAGCCAGTTTATCTAACTGAATTTCTTTCACGGTTGGCACTGTCTCTGGTTACTTGACGACCGTCTGTAGGTAAACGGGCCTTTAGTCAAGAGAAAGTATGATCTCCAAACCCCCAGGCTTCGCAAGAATGAGAACTGTATGCAGAGCACCGAAATAATTTAAGAATAGTAGGAATGTTACTTTAGCATGGCGAAATATTTTATCTCAAGACTACAAATGCTGCCATCACCGAAGTACACAACGGATGACGGGGTTTTAGTAATTCGGAGGAGGCATGGAGGTTTTTGAGGATTGTGGGAAAGATCTTGTATTGTTGGGTATAGTGGAATTGACGCCTTCCAGTCCCGGCAGGATCTTCACTGCTCCATCAGGCCAATTAATTTGGCGCAGGAGGGTCTCCAAGCCCCGACACCGGAAAAGGTTCAGAAGTATCAGATGAACGAAGGGGTTTTTTCGGTCTTGTTATTATACTTGTCGTTCAGTCGTTCCGATGAAGATGCTAACACGGGATGCCACATACCGGTATTAGCGCCAACTCCGAATTTTTTAAACGGATGTCCTGACACGAGTGATAGTACATGATGCACTACCGAGGAAAGTATAGAGACAAAATGCTCTGCCATATGATACTAATGGTATGCGGACCCAAATCGCGATCAATATGAAGGTTCGTGAGATACACTACAACATTCAAGTCATCCGGAATAAACAATTTCTACTATCGGCATAGCTACCGACCAACTATGCTAAATACCAGGAGATCGCGGATATCACAAGGGCAACACGCCATCAAGGCAGTATAATACAAAACCAAAACAAACCAGATAGTAAAAGCTAAGCCAAACAAAGTAGAAACCCCCTTCCCAAATCTACTAGGCACCTTCCCGCTCTGAAACATCATAATGGTCCTTTCTTATCATATTATATCATACCTCTTCTTCGGAAATGGAAACCCAGCCTCATCGTTGTCCTCACGCCCGGCAAACAATATCGCCTTAGACTCCTTAGTAAAGGTGTCATTATAATCCTTTTCCTTCCTACTAAATTGTGCCTTTACGTACCAGTCTATGTCCTTGTAAGCCTGGCGCAATTGGTCATCAGCAATTGTCAATTCATACTAACCATCAGTAAGTTGCCGTTAATTGGGTAATCGGAAAGTGAATACATGCTTTCCATATGGGCCAACATACTAGGCAGAAAGAGATATTCATAACACCACCTCTACGATGCCCCCGTAAGCTAGCAGCAAGGTTCGTCGCTTAAGTACAAGGGGTAGCAAAAAGTCGGGCGCACCACCATTACATTTATGTGTAGACTAAACCGGATTAGGGAATTCGAGTGATAACTAGTGAGGATTTTTTGGTGATGGCAAAAAGTCGGGCTCGGTATCACAGAGAACCAGCTTGTGTTACCGCGCCCGAAATACCCTTACACCTGTGTACGGTACGTTGGTTAGATCTATGTGGGGCTAGGGCTACAATGAACGCGAATCCCACTCTTATCTCCGATAACACGGATCTCCTCTACAAGGTCGGATATGTTGGGATTGCTATTGGCCTCTATTCTAAAGACATTGGTGATAGGGGCTTATCTTGTACCGGAGTTCTCAGGCTAGTACCCTGCAACCGAAGGGGTAGATGAAAGGGTCAGGGAATATTTGGTGTGTAATTTTTAAATTCGGCTGGACGGCCGGATGGATGGCAAGGGTTGAGAAGCATATGAGTGGCGAGCACTAACTCGAATTATAGCCCTTAATTAGACAATCTTATATTTAACTGCTTTTTTCGTTCCCGGTTTACCCCACACTAGGACCAAATAGAGAACATCGCACGGTATTCAGGCATGGCGCCTTAAGCTCAATCAACTCAGTCTCGGTAAGTATCACAAAGCTGTAGTTGGAAGTCGTTTCCCCAATAACCTTCAACAGTATAAAACAATACTCTTAGCAGATTACTACACATGTATTGCTGGTAATAGAGAGAAAAGTGACTCACGGACAACGAAAAATGGAAAAAAGTGGGAATTTATAAGCAGGAAACAAAGGTCAATCTAAACCTAAACGCCGTACTCTTATGCAGGAGGAAGAAAATCAAAATCAAAACACAGATTGAACACTCAAATTATAACCGTAAGAACAGCACACCCTCTCCCAATGCCGAACTATGCTAGGATAGGATCGGAATCCGAAGGCGAGGAAAGCGAAGGGAAGGAAGGGGAGCGGCGCCCACGAGATCGCCCCACACTCCGGAGAGGGAAGTGAGTGATATGGAGGAGGGCGAAGCAGCCGGCGATATATATAGACGTGTCTGCGGAGATGTGGAGAAGGGGGGGTATGGTCTCGGGATGATAGCAGAGATTTTGTTTTGTTAGGGTTAACCTGGGTTGGGGCTTGCGGATTTGCCAGTTTGTATCATAGTATCTTCACCGCTCCTTTGCGCCGCTTCATGAAGGCCAACGAGAGTGGGGTTAGATCGTGTTTGTTGGGCATGTTGGGGTTGACGTCTTCCCGTCCCAACAGTAGCTCCACTACTCCATTATTCCCCTCTTTGGCAGCCCACGAGAGCGGTGTTAGGCCACCGTTATCTGGCACATCGGGGTTGACGTCTTCCCGTTCCAACAATAGCTTCACTGCTCCGTCACGCGCCTCCTGGGCAGCCCACGAGAGCGGTGTCCGGCCATCATTATCTGGCAAATCGGGGTTGACGTCTTCCCGTTCCAATAGTAGCTTCACTACTCCATCGTGCCCACTCCGGGCAGCCCACGAGAGCGGTGTTCGGCCATCTCTATCGGGCATATTGGGGTTGACGTCTTCCCGTCCTAGCAGTAGCTTCACTACTCCATCACGCCCACTCTCGGCAGCCAACAAAAGCGGTGTTCGGTCAAAACTGTTTGGCATATTAGGGCTGACGTCTTCCCGCTCCAACAAAAGCTTCACTGCTCCACCATGCCCATTCTCAGCAGCCAGCAAGAGCGGGGTTAGGCCATAGCCATCTGGTATATTGGGCTTGACGTCTTTTCTTCCCAATAGTAGCTTCACCACCTCTTCGTGCCCCTCTGCAGCGGCCAACGAAATTGGGGTTTGACCGCGTGTGTCAGCCCTGTTGGGGTTGACATACCTCCTTCCCCTAACCTTCTTCACCGCTCGGGGAGTCCTGCCCCACCAACCATCTGTGCCATCAGGGTTGGCAGATGCTCGCTCCAAAAGCAGCTTCACAATTCCTTCGTGCCCCATCACAGCAGCCCATGAGAGCGCCGTTCGACCTGGGTATTTATCTGGCATGTCGGGATTGACAGTCTGCCGCTCTAACAGCAACTTTACTACCTCCTCTTGCCCGCATATAGCAGCCCATATGAGCGGCGTAACGCCCAGACAATCCCTTTTATTGAGATTGCAATTTGGCTGGTCCACGAGAGAAATCGCGATTTCGGCAATGCCGAAAGCTGATGCACAATGCAGTCCGGTAAACCCAATCAGTGGACCATAGGAGGGTATATCGGGGGGCCGATTAGTCCTCCGTCGGATATCCTCCAGAAGTAGCCTAGTAGATATATGACTTTCAATTTGACTGAAAAGCTGGAGCGCAAGTGATACCACGCCCCTTGAGGCCTCTCTGCTAGCATGAACGCCCCAATATATGGAAGAATATATGAGGAAGGGAGTTGCCTGAGGCAGATCAAAGTATGTGGACGAAATGTCCTTAATGGTCTGAAAGTGGAGGTATGTCAGGCAGGTTTCTGCCATTATCGAGTGAGTCGGTCCAAAAATGTCGGGACAAGTGTTGAGGTACTCCTGGAGAGTAAAGTGGATCAAGCGAACAGTTAAAGCCTCTCTATCGATGACTGCAAGCCCCAAGCAACAGCTCAATAATGTCTCCACCGAAGGAATATTTTCGGCATTGAGGTCCGTAGATCCTATCTCCACTGATAGGGCGTGCAAGATCTCATCGAGTTGTAATAACCGCTCGGAATGCGAGATCCACATCAGGGCTGCCATCCCCAGCCTTGCTTTCTCTCCACCCTGCTGCTTTATCCGTTCTATAGTTGCTCCATAAAAATCCTTCAAATCCAAGCCCTCTGTCATTGCCCCCAGCTTCTGCCGCCTGCCATGGGTCGTGGTTTGGCCAAGGATAGCATCCATGGTTAAGGAAATCAGTAGAAACCTAGATGTCTCTATCAGCGACCAGTATAAAACCCATTATTCCATCATTTTGCACACTTACGTTTCGGGAATATTCTCGGTAATGCCTTTAATGATTTCGTCCTCTAGACCATCGCCCATCCTGTCTAGAGATGGGTCCTTACTCAATCTCATCTGGACATATCCCACGATATCATCACGATTGGGTTTTATGGACAAAACCGCCGTTCTCTCGCCAAGATGCCTGTCAATCGAACCCCGGATGTGCCGTCTTCCAGTTAGGAATATTCGCGTGTTTGGAGACTTCTCGAGGATTTGTCGCAACGAATCTAGAATCTCAGGTCGATGCCTTTCCACACACTCGTCCAGCGCATCAATACATATAAATGTCGGCTGTAAATCCGTCACGGTCTGTAACAGCTTCACAATTTCCGGCACTCGTAGTCTCCTTCCGCCGATCACCTCTTTGTTGTCTTGAAACATCTGAGTTATCTCGTCCGGTATCTTCTCCAACCCCCCGACAATCTGCTTCAGTAGCGAACCGAGTATATTTGCCGGAGACTGCTCTTCCCGCGCCGCAAAATCCACGTAGAAACATGAAACACCAATATTTCGCTCTCTCGCCATATCGCACAACTTGTCCACCACTAGTGAGCTAGTACCACTGCACGTCAGTACCACCATCCTTTATTTTTTCACTTTAGATTATCTCTCACCTTAAATAGGTCTTGCCAACGCCCGGACCACCGCAGCAAAATAAAATCGGATGATCGGATCCCTCACGTTGAGCGCCGTCGCACCACCTTCGAAATTCACCAGTTTGCAGCAGCCATTCTCCGACGTTATCAGCCCGGCGAGTTTGAACATCTTGATGGCGGGTGCGGGGCTCGAGTGGCGACAACCATGCTAGAATCTTAGACCTCTCGTCTGTCACACCAAAGTTCACAGTGTTGTTGAATGAATCAGTGATATTAAAAGAATCGGCGTTATGTGAGAACTGCGTGTTGTTGTGGGAGTTCGTAGTGTAATTGATCCGTGAGCTCGACATTTCCTCTCTGGCTGCAATGCTGTAGCGGGACAAATTTTTGAGCTGCCAGGTTCGGGGGATAGAGATTGAGCGAGCAGATTAAAAGAGAGGTCATCACCAGAAGACCGGCGCCTTGCTGGTGAACACCTCGTCTTATTAATCCGCTTGCATTTTGTGTAACCCATGTGGTGAGGTTCTCCTTGAATAAGCCTGCTCCGAACCCCAAGATTAACTTCGAACGGCAATGACTCCTCCAGAACAACAGCACTTATCACAAATATAAATCTATTAAATGAACAGAAGCTGGAGAATATGGTAATAAGAGCAGATCTAAATAAATGTGAAGCTTTAATTAAGTTATTAGATTAAAAAAAGGCAGTTATTTGGAGAAAATCACACCCTATTATGTGCTGTTACCGGACCGATTAATATACCAAGACCTGAGCTAACTGCCGATTACTCCTGTAACAAAATTGCCTTAACCTAATTCAACCCACCACCAGAACCCCGAAAAATGTCGCTGTGGTCACTGGCTGTGGAGAGGCGCAGCAGATCCAACACCCGCGACCGATGCTATCTTACCCTCAGTATTTCTACGGGTTTCACACAGGCGATACAGGATCTCCGTTAATAGCGACGATAATTTCTCCATTAAAATCCTTTCGCCATTGTAAACACTGTAGGGCCCTACTAGTAACTCACGGCGAGCAATCTCTTTTACGCCCCCAAATACCGGTATGTGTTCAGGAATTCGGGAGATCACTGGCCAGGCTACCGTACTACAGTCGCCAACGGGGCAGTGACGAATGCCAGGCCGTGACGAACAGGGGTATTTAGAAGGCAAAAAAGTGAATTCGTCAAAGTAGGGTAACAAAAAAATCGCTGTTGCTAATCCCTGTTCGTCACCGCCTGGTATTCGTCACGGCCCCGTTGGCGACTGTACCAGGTTCCTGGGAGGCTATAGGCTAACGTAGGTATTTGGTGATTTATGATCGCTCTCCAAGGTTGTGGGTGGACCTGGAAGGATGTAGAAGAGCCGGTGATAGTTCCGGATGTTTTTCCTTATATAATACCATATTGAGTGGGGATGGAAACTGTCCTAATACGAGAGAAGGGTTTTGAGATAGTAGTACAGTAGAGGGAGATATCGTATTATCCCTAAGTAAATCTATTAGCTAGCTGACATCGTTGCAATTACTTTTCTTTCATGCCACCAATTATGTTATTCATTTCTCGCGCCATTCCAGCACCAACACTATTCAAGGGTAACTTAACCACTAATGAAACTCTTGGAGCGAACAATCATCTATCGGTGGCTGTGGGATTTTGCATTTGGGCTTGAAGATTCAATGAAGGGTTGGTAATTTAGAGGGGTAGAGTTGAGCCTTCCGAGAAAAAAGAGGTAAGTCTCCCTGCGAGTATCTCCAGCTCAGCCAAGGCCGACGAATCATGGATGAATGGTGGAGAAAGGAGGGCGGATGGGGGAGGTATGGTGGAGGGGAAAGTGAAAAACGACGAGATAGCGGGGGTAGGTCTAATAGAGCGGGGATGCATGAAACTGAGGATAGAAATGAGAAGGAAGATAGGAGTGAAGAGAACAAGAAAAATGAAGAGATGGATATAGAAACGAGACGAATGTGAAAAAGGAGCGAAACTCTTGAATGGATAAGGGGCTTAAAGAGTGAAAGAGGAGAAGGAAAAGACTAAAAAGGACTACTGTAGATATTATAAGCGGGTACTGTGGGGGTCCCTGGTGCTATCGCCGAAGCATCCACTGGATGACGTGGTTTTAGTAAGCTCCAGCGTGAGCAATTGTTGGACCCAGGTGTGGTGATGGATCAATGGATGGACGGAGAGACTATACGGTTAACTATGACAATCTCCTATCATGTCCGAGTATAGAAGCTCTGTTTTGTCTTTTGCTACCCGAGTCCGGAATGAACCTCGATGTTCAGCCATCTTAAGCTCCATCCATGGATCCAGTCTCGGTATGTAAGTATCCCAAGATTTTGGTTGAGATGCCGTTTCTGCGATAGTCACCAGCAGGTAAAGGAAATCAAAGTAAGTTACTGCATTATATGACACATAAATTTCCCGTAGGAGGGTAATCTAGGAAAATAGACAAAAGTTAAAATGCATAAGTAAAAAAAACAGGGATTAATCTCAACCTAAATACCAGAGAAGGAAAAAAGCGAAAACTAAAAGGTATCATACAGCGCGTAACTATTTACCATTATACCAGAATAACACATCTTCGCCTGAGGCCGAACTGTGGTGCGATAGAGGCAAGGATCCAGAGGGAAATGAATGGAAAGAGAAGAAAGCCGTGCCTACGAGGCCGTTGTGAAATCCTGGGATGGAAGTGGGAGTAATGCTTCAGTGAAGACAGTATCATAACACGAGATGCTAAGAGTGTTAACTTCAAATTTCAAGCAGAGCCATGAAACGAGTGATAATGCATGACACACAACCGAGGCGAGTGCGGGGGCGAAGTACTCTACCATACAATACCACCAGTATACGTACCCAAATAGCCATCTAAATGAAGCATCGCGGGATACACTGCAACATTCAAGTCATCCGGAATAAACAATTTCTACTATCGACTTAGCTACTAATCACAACGGCAACACCCCATCCGGGTAGCGTATGATAACATAAGACAGAAACGAACTAGATTGTGAAAGTAGCTAAGATAAACATAGCAGAATAGAAAGCCCACTCAAACCTAATAGGACGCCGAGTGGGATGCACAAGCACAATTTAGTGGGGGTGGGTGTAACCAGACTTTCGCCAAAGGGTCTGAGGCATTATTGTTTGCCAAGTGTGAGGATAAGAACGAGACATGGCTACCTTTGCTGGAGAAGGCGTATGCTAAGGCTTATGGCGATTACGGTGCGATTGAGGGAGGCTGGACTGGGTAAACTTTCACTCCTCTCCCGTTCCCGAAATAACAACAGCGGGTGACAGTTGGCGACACGGGGCAGTGAGGGGGTTGAATACTTGACCGGGGGTGTTACAAGTGAGTTGTACACTTGTGATATCCTAGATAGGGACAAGTTCTGGAAGGAAGAACTTCTTCAAGTAAGCAATGATTTCTTGTTTCCAGCTGGTATATTAGGAAGTTCAGCAGCGGAGCGATCCGGAATTATTTTGGGACATGCCTATTCGGTCCTTAAGGCAAGGGAGGCTAAAAGGAAGCGATTCGTTTGATCAGGTATGACCTTCTATGTTCCGAATACCAATCAGATATTAATTGTCTTAGAAACCTATGGGGGATCTATCGAGTGGACCAGTCCATGGAGCCATGGTTCGAAAACGTGGACAGCTGAATGGATGACCTCCTTGGAGCATCGCTTCGGAGACGACGGTGCCTTTTGGATGTCATGTAAACTAAAACCTATCTCCTTGGGTTTTTTCTCCTAGCTAACGACAACAGATGATCACTTCCTGCATAAATTCAGTCAGATCGATCGTACCCGCCTTTTCGACCCTAGCTGGACCGTCCCAAAGCGCAAGCAGTCTTCTAAGTCTGGTATGAGGGCTGGCTTCCGCGAGGGCGAGAAGGCGGACAAAGCGGAGGAGGGAAGGGAAACCGAGGAGGGTGAGGATAAAGAAGTGCAGGAAGGTGAGGGGGAAGAGGGGGAAGAAAAGGAGGAGGAGGAGAGTGACTCCGACGACAAAAACGACGACAAAGACGACGACGAAGTGAATTATTGGAATGCCGTCGCATGCGTGGGCCTTCGCGTTTATGCCCAGGATAGGGAGCTGGCGGTTGAGGTTGTTCACGCTCCTGAGGAAGACTCCGACGCGCTTGACTAGGATGATCTGGCGAAGGATGCTGCTGGTGAAGCAGAAAGCAGAGGATGGTGATGATGATGATGATGGTGATGGGGAAATAGCGAAGAGTAAATAAATTTCTCCTTGTTTAGAAAATGAGAGGACTGTTGTGCTGCTTCGGAGTGTGAAGGGTCATGGTACTCCCGGGTCCTGAGGCGTGGTTAGTCATCCATGATAGTTGATACACACCCGCCATCTAGTAAGCCGCCATGAGTTGATGAAAGTGATCAGATGCATTCAGGTTAGGGCCAGCATACCGCGCATAGAAATAAATCCATAAACTCCCACCTCTACAACATGCCGGTGCGTTAGCGAGAATGTTTGTCAATTAATAATTGGATAGTCAATATTAAGTAGGGTTAGGGTTAGTGGGATTCATCCGCTGATCCCTGGCAACACAGATCTGGTCGGCCGGAAAAGTTTGTGATTGTTGCTACAGTATGATACTGCCGCTAAGCACTTACAGATCCCTGGTGCTACCCTTAAAAAGCTTAGGCTTGTCAAAGATTTCCTGCCCCACATCGATCAGCACCCGGCTTCGTTAGCCTTGGAATGCTCGACAGCGTCGTGAAAGTTCTGAGTAGCAATGACAGATTTGCCCCCTGGTGAAGGTGCACAGCTGCGGCATCTGCGAAGTTGTTCTTTGGAAGGATGTCGACTTCAATCCTGACGTATCCTTGGCGGCAGCAACCACAGTTTTGTCGGTACTCCTGACGTCTTTGCATTTATGCTACTTGTGTTTAGCGGTAGTTTAAAATTATGGCAATTGGTAGTGATAATTAGAGTGATTGAGATTGTGATAGTAAAGGTTACTTTTATGAAGGTGGGAGGGGAATATGAAGTAGGCCGGTATCTTACCACTCCGCCCGAGCCTAGAGCCAGAGTTTTAAGATGGTGATTCAGAGAGCAGCCGCCTAGCCAGGTTATTACCGGGGTCAGAATTGGATGTTAATGCTATAGCGAGAGATGATTCCAGCATGCCCTATAACTACACGTTATGATACGGTATTTGAGCCTCTCCCTGCTTCATAGAACTATGACGAATCAAGCCCTAGTTATTACCGGGATACTACATGTACCAATGGTCATGTCGTTACCACAACCTTGTGTCCGGCTTCACCACGACCGTGCCAGTAGATACTCTGGGTTTTTAGCTTAACTGGTGGGTAGGTACCTTACATGTCCCCAGCCAGAATTATGATACCCGAAGATAAAGACTACTAGCCTGTTTGGCAAAAATGGGGGAGGAGGGCAATAGCTCTATTTTGTGACTATTTCACCTGTGGTAAAAGTTTCACAATTTTGGAATGGGAGGGAAACGGTCGTTTGTATGGGGCAACGGAATGAAACCCTCGTATCCAGACTAATATAATATTAGGATAAATAAATCTGTACTTGTTTATGCGCTAATACCAAGCATGCCTGTATCCATCCTAGTTGTGAATCGCGGTAGTGCTAGCTGTTAGATCTCATAGGTTGTTCGGGGGAGCATGGGGGAGCATGGTTGCTTAGTCATAGAGCTGTCTTGGCTGTTATTGGTTACGGGTCTTGCTGTGCAAAAATTCGAGAGGCTCCGCTCACTCTTGCGCATTACTGTACGTTGCTACAGCCACATTCAGGACTCGGCAAGGAATACGGGATGAAATAGAAAATTTTGTCTGATGTGCACTAAAGCTCAGTCAACTTAGTGCAGTGATAATCTAGCATGAACGATTAGTCCCTCCAGATTCTTTCAAAATACTAGGAGTGGAATCACTGCATTTTTATCATTAAATTTTGCATGTAGTCTTAGAGTAAAATATTTTGTATAAACTGGCACTGCTACCATCATTGAATCATTTTCGTCTTCTAAAGACAGCACTAATTCTTGCAAAACCGGAAGGTTCGGAGATCATACTTTCTCTTGGGAAAGACGGTAAGAGATAATGCACACGAGCGAGCAGAACTTCGCTAGTGGTCTAGTCTGGGAGATCTTCTAAGTCTTGACCCCGGGAGAGGTTTAAAGGTGTGTTGGGTGGATGAAAGGGTATACTGTAAAAACTTGAATAATTGGATAGCGTGCTATATACCAGTAGTCCAAAATTCGCTCCTCCGGAGGAGGCAATAAAAATAGAGGGAAAACACAACCCCTTTCCGCTTTCCGAGACAGAACAAAAAACCAAGTTTCCCCCGCCCTTACTGAGAGGGGAGAGTTCAATGATATAGCACACAGCTCAATTGTTAAAGTTTTTTATAGCTGTACGGAAACAGTATGGCACGTTGGAATCTTGAAATCACTGGAAGGATGTTGTTGGATTTGGCAGTTGCGGCAGTGGTAGGGTGTTCAAGCTCAGGGGCTTTGCAGATGGTTCGGGGGAGCACAATATGGTTATTCCACTGTTTACGAAATAGATTATACGGACATGTCTTCCTTTTTATCATAGGAGTGGATGGAGGAGCAAGGGAATGTGGCGAAATACAGGGATAGGTGTGGTGATCAATAGAAGGATCAGGACGTGCTACATATGTTTTATTTATATAATACGCCTGTCTTTACCGTTAGTTTAGTTTCAGAGAAGTAAGAACGGGAGGGTGAACTAAGTGCAAGAAGTGGAAGTTGCATTTTCATATATTATAACTCCTGCAAAGTGCCCAAGCTTCACATGAATTCTCTCACTCGATATTCTACCACTGTGCCACCCATATCCTCCCACCTTGACTGAAACTCTTGTGGCTGCACTAGACCAAGTGAGAGATTCATATGTATCAACTGCTACTATAGTAATACTTCTATCAATTTTCTAGTCAAGGTAGTAACACAGGATATCTATGAATTTCAGGCTGTTGAAAATATTCGATGCGGAGGTAATGATCAACGGAGAGAGTTTTATGTAGTAGAGTGGAACGTCTTAAGTGGAGACACAAAGTTTGTATTAAGCGGAGATGAAGATCGTGATTGATTGTGATAAGTTGATGGAAAGGAAAGACTTGAGGAAAAGTGTAAAAAGGAAGAAAGATGTAGAAGAGAGAAAAGACAGCAAGGGAAGAAAGACAGGGGTGTGAAAACTCTTCCTAGTTTGTGCGTTAATTCGTCGATGAATAAGCGTACCACCACGGCCTTAGTGTGCGGGTACCTCCCACTCCAAGTGCGGCCATCGAACTGCTATTTCCAACACAAGAGGTATTCTATGACATAAGTGATATTACATGATGCACTCCCGAGGTTAGTGTGTGAACGATACTCTACCACACGACACAATACTATATGGATCCAAATAATGATCTATATGAAAATTCCTGTGATACCCTCACAATACTCAAGTCATCTGGAATAAATAATCTTTATTACGACTCAGCTAATCACCAACTGGCTTAAATATATTTATATTACACATATCACAATGGCAACACCTCATCACCCAGTGAAATACAAAACCAAAACCCACTAGATATTGAAGTACCAAATAAAGTAGAAAGCCCCCTCGCAAACCTACTAGGCACATTCCCGCTTAGAAACATCATAATGCTCCTTTCTTATATGACACCTGTTGTCCGGAAAAAAAACAACCCATCCTCATCGTTATCATCACACTCGCCAAATAGGATCACTTTGGATTCCTTGCTAATGGTCTGTTAATACTCCTTTTCCTTCCCACGAAATTGCGCTTATAAATGTACCCACGTGAGCCAGACTTTGGGTGGTTGTAAGCGTATGGTACTGGCAGTTTATTCTAAGATGCAGCTTATTTACGGAATTCTACTGCGCTTGAGCCGCAACGACACTTGTACCACGACCGCGCCAAGATCCCTGCTGAGATTATGTAACTTGTAGCCAGTTCCCCAACTCGAAGCACAAGAACTCTATTCAACCTAGCCTTGAGAGCTCGTATCACTGCAATGCAATTTTACCATCTATATTTGAGCTTCGCGCCGCTCCACAGAACTATCAAGAATCAAACCCTAGTTATTACCGGGATATTGCCTAGCCTCGAGTCTCAACTACAGCCTTATCTCCCGTCTCGGGCCAAGTGCAACTAAGTAAGGAATCCCATATACTTGAGTAAAGTATGCAACCCCCACCACTCGTATCAAGGCACAAAGGTGGATATGCAGGATCTGTGAGGCTAACAGATGAATAAGTACAGAGCATGCTTCATCTAGAAGTGCGGAAGTACAACACCTAAGTTTTATAGATTTTACTAGCAAGGAGTGTTACGATATCCAAGCTAAAACGAGCGAATCAGGTATGAAGGGAACGAATTAGGCATGGTTGTTGCATAGTTCACCTCTTCACCCCCGGCAAACCGGACACCTCCTGCTAGTAAAATCTACGAAACTTAAGCGCTGTACCTCCGTATGATCCCGTAGACAAAGATTAAAGAAATATATTACGAAAAAAGATCTGGACGCATCCCTGCGCTAATAGCAAATATACCCTTCCCACTTCTGCCTTAAGATGCAAGTACTGGTACAGGGTGTGTATCCTGGCCCTAGTTTTGAATCATGGCAGTTCTGATGCGCAGGCACCACGAGCGGATGCATTGTGGTGGTTTTCATGCGATTTGCCTTGTAAGTATTCGTCTGGTCCGATAGGCTTTCTCAGCCTTGACGCCAGCAAGGGTCCAAAAGTATCGTGTGAATAACGGGATATATTTTAGCCTTGCTGTAATTATACTCCTCGGGGTATTCCCACCTCACGCTCACATATCTTCTCACACCTTGCCATAATATATACGTCCCCCAGAAAACACTCAGGTTGTAACGGCAGCAGCTAGTAATGGCACGAAGATTGCGAATACATAAACGACAGAAATTTCGAGAATGCAGACTACCGTAAAATCCGAATAATCGGACGGCGTCCTATACATCGGTAGTCCAAAACTCCTTTCCCCGGAGAGGTATCATAGCAAAAAAAAAAAGACCCAGAGAAAACACAACCGCTTTCCGCCTTCCGAGACCGAAAAAAGAAGGCACAAATTTCTTGACCTCACTAAGAGGGGAAAGCCCAACAGCACAGCACACCATCCAATTATTCAAGTTTTTACGCTGTCACGGAAACCAGTGTGGAATCTTGGAATCTTGAAATCCCGGTAGCTGCGGCGGGCCAGCGAAGAGACTTGTATATATTGACTGCTATTGTTGTTGTTCTGTTGTTGCTCTTGTGAAGGTAGTAATCGGGATGCTATAAGTGCCGGCTCCGAATTTCAAGCTGTTGGAAATTCCAGTGTTATGGCCGCACTTGATGCGGGATGTGCCCGCACTTCAAGGCCGTACTGGTACGCGTACGCACTAGTCAAGGGACGCACAAGCTATGGAAACGCTTCCATATTCTTCTCTTTCCTTCCTTCCTGTCCTTTCTCTCTCTTCTTTCTCTCTCGCAACTTCTTTCCTCAAGTCATTCCTTTCATCAAGTTATCACAATCAATTATGATTTTCATCTCCTCTTAATACAAACTTTATGTCTCCACTTAAGCTATTCCTCTCCGCTGCGTAAACCCTGACTGTTGATCATTACTTCCGCATCGAATATTTTCAGCACAAGCAGACAATCACGACACGAGTGATAGTACATGACACACCACCGAGAGCATTATGAGGACGAAATACTCTACCGTAGGATATGATACGGACCCAAATTATCATTAAAATGAAAGTTCTTAGGTGGGCTACAATACTCGAGTCATCAAGAATAAATTTCTACTATCGGCTTAGCTGCCGATCAATTACAAGTATCCTAAATAGATCACCGATTTCACAGCAACACCCATCAAGACAGGACAACACAAAACCGAAATGAACCATATAGTGAAAGCAGCTAATCCAAACAAGGTAGAAAGCCCCCTCCCAAACCTACTAGGGTCCATCCTGCTCAAAAATGTCACAATGGTCCTTTCTTATCATTCATCTTCTTCGGAAATAGCAATCCGGTACGGCGGCCTATAAGCACCGAAACCGCCACAACACTTAAACATTAAACTTTAGATTTTCGAAATAGGAAACCACCAAGAAACATTAACTCCATCCCACTCCGATTATGAGAAGGGGACTCCAAGTATGTTTTATCTTTATAAACATCATTAGATTAGCCCTTCAAACGATGATGAAAAAATAAAAAATAAAAAACAAAGGGAAGTAGCGACATTAGCGAGATAAGAGGAATGAAACGAAACAAAAAGAGGTGAGACAAGGGAAATAGAACAGAAAGAATTAGGCTTGTATGAGTGAGGTCACTGAGGTGAATAGGGGAAAACTTTCCCACTCCTGAGTTGTACGTTCAGAATGTTTCACGCTTGTTGTTCTGTTTTGTTTTGCCACAGCCACTGTAGTAACCGCTTCGTGGTTTCACTTCAGTGTCACTGTTTAAAAATATTGGTAGGGCCCGTTTAGAGCCTGTTTGGATACAACGGTTTCGTTCCGTTCCCATATACAAATGGCCCATTCCCTTCCGTTTTAAAACGGAAAGGACGCTCTTTTCACAGTAGAAACAGTCGCCGAACGGAACGGTCCCATTTTTGCCAAACAGGCTCTTACCTATAGACGGCCATCTAGCAGCACAAGACGGTGCCGACCCCCAAGGAGGGCTTGACGGCAGGTGCGGCACGGGCAAGTACTTAGTATTTACCTACGGTAGCGTGCCGGCTATTGTCTGGTGGGATTTCCAAGCACACATCCATGGCATTGTCATGTTTTGACCATCTAGCTATAGGAAATTAGGATAGTAGAAAATTAGCTAAAATTTTTCACACTGTCTATTCGGAATTTATGCCGGTTGATGCCCCACCGTCTGGTTTTACCATGCAAATTTTAAAACTAGACAGTTAGGTAAACAGGCCCTTGGTTTCTCGGAACAAATACATACTCAAAACAAAAATCCTCGGATCCTATCCTAATCACACTTTATCACTCAAAAGTGTACAGATATATGTGGCCAGCCCCCATCAGATAGGCCCCTAAAGCCGGGCTATGGCCCAAAGTCCGGCCGGTGTGCCACCAAAAAGCTCAGGCTAGTCGGCCTAGACCTCAAGCCTGGCTAGACCGGGGGCTTGGGAAAACTCGGTGGGGGAGTGCCTGGATGGCCTGGGAAGCTGCCTATCTCTAGATATTTAGTACTAGCTTTTTTTCCCTTTTGTATTTGCAGGGCTAAGAATGTGTATGATATATACTTGAAGTTCCATTCTGACAACGGCAGGTGAGTTGAATTGATTTTTCTTGTGGCGGCTTCGCTTATCCAAAATCTAAAGTTTAATGTTCGAGCGTTGTGGCGGTTTCAGTTCTTATAGGCCGCCGTAATCTAGCCTCATCGTTGTCCTTAAACTCGGCAAATAATATTGCCTTAGACTCCTTGGTAAAGGTCTGATCATAATCCTTCTCCTTCCTACTAAACTGTGCTTTTACGTACCAGTCTATGCTCTTGTAAGCCTGGTGCAGTTGGTCATCAACAATAGTCAATTCATACTCGCCATCGCTAAGTTGCTATTACAGCAGTTCCGAGAAATCTAGAGCACAAGATAGTTTTTTTTCGAAAATAAAAACTTTAGATCTTGAAGTGTCTAGGACGTGGGAGAGGGGCCGTGCTAAAAATTAAGAACCGATTCATGGTCTGGCTGGGTCCCCGCAGGTGATAAATCCTAAAATCGGAGAGAATTCTATACAAATAACGGCTGGGACAGCTGCTTGACCCCATAAACACCTAGACCCTCTCTGTGGCCTTGTCTCAACAACACCTCCCCTATGTCTTAGACACTTCAAAGTCCAAAGTTTTCACTTTCAAAAAATTTCCTGCGCTCTAGATTTCTCGGAACTGCTGTAATTGGTTGACAAGAAAATGAATACATGCTTTCCGTATAGGCTAACATACTGCGCAGAAAGAAAAATTCATAATACCACCTCTACGATGCCCCCGTAAGCTAGCAGCAAGATTCGTCGCTTAAGTACTTTAGTCAGCTCTGGTTAGGGTTAGGGTTACAATGCGCGCGAATCCCACTACTATCCACGATAACACGGATCTCCTCACCAGGGCCGGATATGTTAGAATTGCTGTTGGCCTCTATCCTGATTACATTGGTGATAGGGACGTATCTTATTCCAGAGTTCTCAGGCTAGTCTTCTGCAATGGAAGTGATAGGTTAAAGGATTAGGGAATATTTGGCTTGTATGATAATTGTTCAATTAGGCTGGATAGCTGGATGAATGGCAAGGGTTGAGAAGCATATGAGTAGCAAGAACTAACTTAAACTATAGCCCTTAACTAGAAAATCTTGTATATAAGTAATATTTTGGTGCCTAGTTTACCCCACACTAGGAATAAGCCCAGAGCATCGTGTGGTATTCATGCATGACACCCTGAGCTCCTTCAACTCACTCTCGGTAGGTATCACGAACAGTGTTCCCAACCGTCCGGTCCAGACGCCAGGGCCCTGGCGTCCTATAGTCCCGTCCGTCCCGGGCAGGGTGGGTAAGGACGGCCGGGCACGGCGTCCGTCTTTTGTAAACACCGCAGTCCTGTAGGTTGACGACCGGGCCCTGCAGTCTTTTTGGAAATGATAACTTCCGGTAGGTACCTGCCGTCACCTGTGGGTACCTACCGTCACCTATGGGTACCTACCGTCCTGAGTAAGGACGGGCGTCTCTTGTGGGCCCTGGCTGCTCCCCGCATACCCCCATTGCTACCGTCTCTGCCCTGTCGTCACCCATATCGCCTAACCCATTGCTTATAGGCTTCGTGGTCGCTCCACACCTCTGCCTGGGTGAATAAATATAGACCTGGGAGACGAAGATTAACTATTTTGAGAAATCCTAGCGATAAAGCAGAGTCCGCCTCCCTTGGTCTCATTCACTTAGATCTTGTACTCTCTGAAACCCCTACCTTACCTTCCAGCGAAATTTGATACATGATAGTAGAGCCTAAGCTTCTCTACATTAGAATAAACATGTTTCACTTCTTAATAACACTGACCTAATGCTCATGAAATTCGAAAATGAAACATAAACTAAGACACCTATAGGGCCCGGCCGCCCGTCCCGGGCATAGGTCAGGACGGACTGCAACTAGGCGTCCGTCCCGGGCAAAGGTCCCCTTGGCGTCCGTCCCGTCCTAGGCGAAAGACGGACGGAATGGACGCTTGGGAACACTGGAATCACGAAGTTGTGGTTCAATGTCAATTCTCCAATAACCACCTACAGCATAAAAGAATACTCTCAACAGGTTACTGCACATGATTGCTGGCAAGCGAGAGAAAAGTAATCCAGGAATAACGAAAAATGGAAAACAGTCATAATCTATGACTAGGAGATAGAGACTAACCTAAACCTAAGCGCCATATTCTTATACAGAGGCAGGGAAACTAAAACTAAAACATAGACTGAACATTCCCATCGCAACAACGAGAACAGTACCCCCATATCCAATGCAGAGTTGAACTAGGATGGGATCAGAATCAGGAGGAGAGGGAAGGGAAGGGAAGGGGAGGCAGCAGTGTCCTTGAGCTTGCTGTATACTCTGAGGGGGTGAAAGTGATATGGGGGATGGTGAAGCAGCCGGCAATATATATGGACGTGTCTGTGGAGGTACGGTGGAAGGGGCGCATGGCGGTTTTTCAGGATGATGAAAAGTTGGGGTTTGCGGATTTGTGACCTTTTTGCAGCTTCACCACTCCTCTGCGCCGCTTCTTAGGGGCCAACGGAGGTGGGGTTGGACCGCCCCTGTTGATCATATCGGGGTTGACGTCTTCCCGCTCTAATAGCAGCTTGACTGCTCTATCATTCCCCTGCCTGGCAGCCCACGAAAGCGGTGTTCGGCCATCATTACCTGGTATATCGGGGTTGATGTCTTCCCGTCCCAAAA
>QOVD01009799.1:0-14752 GCA_003521225.1 Tuber microsphaerosporum
GGTGGGGTATGTTGGTTGGAACATTAGTACACTTTTGGGTTTCTCAGTTAGGGTCTCACTGTCGTTTGGTTTCTTACTTGCTGCTTGTCTGTGGAGGTTTTGTCGGAGCTCAGGCCTGTACTTTCTTTCTGTAGTTTTCTACCCATAGCACCGGACTTGTATGTGGGTTTCCGCTCCTGTCGGGCAGGGTCAGAGGGTTTTTAGCAGAGGGGTGGTACGGGATGGACTGTGGGTTTGGAAGCGCACCGGGTCTTTGGGGTCATACCTGATGCTGCACACCCTTTTTGTTCCGTAGCGGGTCTTGTACTGTAAGCCTTTAAACGAAAATAAAGAGTGATATAAAAAAAAAAAAAAAAAAAAAAAAAAAAACCGACGAGTAGTTAGTTCCTCACGCAACCATCTAAGTACTTTCTTATACTATCAATTCAAGTTATCTTTACTATCACGATTCCCGGCGAATAAAGAGAAGTGTCTCTTAGCGAGTCCTCGACTACACGATAGGAGCAGGTGTGTTCGGCTATCAAAGTAGTGCGCGAGAATATTGGAGTTGTTACCTGCTGCAAGTATCGCCTGGAGGAAAGGATCATTACAATCAACTACAAGTGGCGATAAACGTGTTTTCGAACAACGAAGAACCACGAGTAGCGCAAAGCCCTCCTCCACGAGAGGAGGCCAACGAAATGGTGGCTGACACAACGGTGTCAGAGGAGACTGAGATTACTGCTACAATGGAGGTGGTAGTTGAGGAAAACACAGCCATACCAGTGGCTGAAGAAGTTAAAGCCATATCAATTGGGGCTGAGATGTGGGTGGCGGAGACGGAAACTGAAGAGTTGCCCGTAAGGGCACAACAGGAAAGAGAAGCAGAGATACCTCCAAGGATGGTATACTTTGCGAAAGAGGAGGAAAGGTTTAGAGAACGGCCCAGTTTGGGCAAGGAG
Organism: Tuber microsphaerosporum; assembly: GCA_003521225.1. Classification (NCBI taxonomy): domain Eukaryota; kingdom Fungi; phylum Ascomycota; class Pezizomycetes; order Pezizales; family Tuberaceae; genus Tuber; species Tuber microsphaerosporum. The sequence goes on from QOVD01009799.1 coordinate 942, forward strand.
AAAGAGACGGAGGTGCCGGATCCAGTTATGACTTCCGGTAGGAATGGTAAGAAGAAGGCCAAAAAGAGACGAGTTAAGCTTGACTTGACAAGTCCGGTAGCCTTGTTGAGTGACTCGGATGGAGAAGGTTCGAGGAGGAGTGATGAGATGGTTTCTCTAGTTAGAAAGGAACCAGGTATTGTAAATGTTGATTGTAACAAGACGGTAGACAAGGCCGTAATAGTGGGAAAGAAACATGAAGTGAAACCTTCATGTAAATTGTATTGTGATATTTATACTAAGGAAAGGGATGAGAGGTATAAGGATTTTGTGAGAAGAATGCGAGGTTAACCCATCTGGTATGGGTATAAGATGAGACGGATATGGATTAGAAAGATGTTGTTTGGAATTTTGTTTGTTTTGTTTTTATGTTTGTTTTTTGGTTTTATTTTGGAGTTGGGTTGGCTTATCCCATGGAACATAACGCCGTAGGATAGAGAACCTGGATAGGTATGCTTCCTAGCTTAGCTGAATGAATTTATTAATGGAACATACAAAACTGAGGCGCTGTACAGTAGTACTTGTACCTCCATAGGACGGTGAATGGAGGCTGAGATCTGCCCTTTCGTTACCAACAAGTATCGATGGTTTAGGTGTCTCACAATTCACCACTAAATGTGGGGGCGCTTGTTTAATCCCTCCGGTACTGTATCCTCGCCCGAGCACCGGTACCGGTACTTGTACTTGCATTGGGTGATTATCATCACTCAGCTGCACTCCTACCTTGTCCCTTTATCAAATCTCGCCGGGCTTGCCGCTACAAGTATCCTCGGCCCTAACCTACTGGCCCTCATCTTGAGCTCTGGCTGCTCCGCATGGGTATATTTTTTCCTCTCACCATACGACCGTCATGTCTACTAGTACACCCGAGAAAGGAAGGAATGGCAAATAAATTGTAGAAAAATTACCGCACGATCTGGTGAGACTTGTTCTCGCGCTGCGTGCTCCCTTGAGTAGAGTGTAGACTTCAGGAGTAGGATTTTTACAGATATTTAGCAGTACAATGGGTATCGTATTCGAGATATTGGTTTGTTCAAAGCAAAGAACTGGGAAGGGTTACCGGTACCGGTACTGTACTTTGTCTGAAATCCTGACTCACGCCTTATTCTAACATCGTATCGGTATAATAGCCACTGTGCAGTATTACGGTGCTCGGACAAGTAGTAAGCGCTGTTGACAATTTGTTCCTTGATTCATTTCCTTTGCTAGGATGATACCTTGCTGTACGGATCACTTAGGTTAAATAGGGATTTCGATGGGAGGGATTTTGTGGCAGGTTCCAGATGTTTTGTTGCTAGCTTGATTGGGATGTATTGGGCTTACCCGGCTCAGAAGGTGGTTTTAGTGGTGGGAAGAGGTTTGTTTCTCGCTTTTTTTCTTTGGGTAAAAAAAAGGACGGACAAGTTATGAATGACGGATTGGATATTGTGGCTGCAACGTGATTTTTTTTCTTTCATTGGGTTTCTTTTTTTCAATTTCATCTTCTGCTCAGACTTTGAGACGACTTAGTGAAGAGAGAGAGCAAGTTAATTTGACTGGGTGTTGTTTGTGAAACTCCAGTAGTGAACCTTTATCAGCTGAAAGCTGTGTTTCAGTACTGAACTATTGTCGGCGGACAAAATTAACCGCGGCAACACAACCCTCCTCATCACCCCCACTTTCAACACCACCTAAAGAACTTTCTCTAACTCAAATATTAATATCTACTATGTATTCTACTCGCACTTACGTTTTTGATCTTTTTCCCCCTGTTTTAATAAGGGTGGGGTTGGTGGAGGGGTGTTGTTATGGCCAAAGCTTTTCCCTTTTCGTTGATGCGCGGTTAATTTTGTCCATGGACAATATCTCATATAATGTCAAAACAGGATGAAGGAGTATAATAGGGTACGGGAGGCGTGGTTAGAGCGTAATAGTACAATAAGTATGGTCTAGGAGATATTGAAAAGGAGGACCTTGGAAGAGTGCTCGGGATGGTGTTTGTTGCGTCGGGGTTTGTACAGCACGGGAGTGTATTGCGTTGTGGCGGTGGTGGTGCTAGTGCTGCGGTTGGAATGTGTTTTAGTAGTACTGTGCTCTAGATAGTCGTACTAGGTGCTTGCGGTGATCTTGGAATTGTGCCACTGTGCAGTATTACGGTGCTCGGACAAGTAGTAAGCGCTGTTGACAATTTGTTCCTTGATTCATTTCCTTTGCTAGGATGATACCTTGCTGTACGGATCACTTAGGTTAAATAGGGATTTCGATAGATGAAAGCTCGGACTAAGACTCGGGGCCCACCACCCGCGGCCTTCGGGGGCGCTAATTGGGTGTCCCAAGCCCCTACTACAGAGTTTCGTATATTCAACGCTTGGGACGAGGTTGTCGTCAAGAACCAGCGAGAACTCATGGAAAGGTTGCTGGGAGCCATAGAGAAATCACCAGGTACTTGGCTATTCTCCATAGGAGACCATATTCGGGATAGGATGATGCCTGTAGAACTGACCCCGAAGGATATAGAGATCCTAGAAGGAGGTTGAGCGGTGACCGGTAGCCTGAGGCAATGGGTGAGGAGTTTCGAGAAGAAACCCTTTGGAATATTCGAGAAACATCTTCTGTTTAGATTTTCCCTTATTCTAAGGATGGATCTATTTCTGCAATGCATTAAACGTTTAATAAATAATAATATTATAGCATTGTATCCTTAACCTCAATCAAAAAATTAAAGACAACGAGATAAGTATTTGTTCCTGTAGCGATATGGTGTGAAAATACCTAGCTGGCGCAGTGGTTAATATGTCAAGAAACAATTAACCTTCTGTGCAATTAGCAGGAACCCAGGAGTTCGAATCCCCTCAAATTGAGTTATTATCGAACGATCCGTCACGTAGGGATCCTACCCTACAGGAACTGGGAGACTGAAGACCTTAAGCCTTCTTCAATAGGGCTGTAGCGCAAATCAGACCTGCTGCGAGGTGGTAGAATCCGACTCTAGACCTCATCCCTAAGGGTGAGGTCCGCGATCGGCGGGGTAGCAGAACAAAAAAAAGAAAGAAATTTTTAATTTTTTTTATTCTAAAAAGTTGTCTTGCTTCCTTTGATTTGGGGGAAAGAGCAGCCGCAAATTGTGAATGACATATAGATTCTCTAGCGAACAGCGTCATCGAACTTAGGGACTCTCTACTTTTTGCCTAAAATCAGTACTAGATCGATCTAGTAGTTATCGGAAGTGCAGGCACTGACTGTAATCTCACAGATCTACGGATCGTATGTCGATGAATTACATCTTTGTGCTGACATCCTTGAACATCGACATGCTATTAGCGCAGCCAACAACCAGAGGAGAGAAACCCCGGCAAGGTGATGAAGGCCCCTGGTATAGGGGAGGATAGAGCAAAAGGTTAGAACCATGGAGCAGAATGGGAGCAGATCAAACTTTGCCACAGATACTCTAACGTAGCCCCCCTGGCCCGAGCAGCTATTAGTGATTGGTAGATTATACGTGGCCCTAGCCGTCGGGAAGGGATCGACGAGACTCGGTCTGTGCAGTGTTCCCTCAACGCAGTATACATTCTGGGTTATAGCACGGGTTTATAGCAATTAGCGAGAAACGATCTGGAGTGCGTCGATCCATTCCCCCGCACTCTCTAGAGATATCTGAATGAACCTGCCCTATTCGGCGATGCCCACTAGACTATTGCGGAGGCCTGTCTGACCTACTCAAACTCTTAAAGCATCGAGAACCACGGCTAGTACTCCGGGCTGCTCAGCCAAGGTCCCCTTTTCTGGGGCATGTCTTTGGTTCAAGTTACTTGGGGACCCACACTTGGAATCAAATGACAAAAGACGTATAATCATTTGCATTCCAGGGTCCGGAAGGATATGGTTACTACATGACAGCTAAGTTTGCCTTAGAGTGCAGAGCTCTTGACCCCAAGGATATGGGTTGGGGGAGCAACCTGAGGGATTCTCTGTGTTGCACTGCATTGAATTTTTTAGATACGATTAATAGTTAGTGCATTGATATTCAAATAATGCTGTCCCAAGACAAAACAAGGTTTCCCAGTGTTTCTCGCGAGATCATCAATATTGTGCAGCACCGTGGCCGGTCCAATCACTCTTGTCAAATTAAGGTAGAATACGCGACACACTTCAAAAATCCGTTATGCACCTAGTTACGATATGAAGGTACGAACATAGAGCATTTGAGCCAGGAATTTGATTCCAAAAGACAGGGATTACGGCAACAGTTGAGCCTTTTTCAGAAAAGCAAGCTTCGTGGCGTGTTCGGGTGATCAAGTTGGGTGTGGGTGGGTCGGAGAAAGTATACCGGGGTGGGCTGGGTACCGCTCTCCCAGATGGTACACCGTGCTGGTGGTCGGTATCTAAGAAGATAAAGAAGGTTAGGCTACCTGGAGATTGTACGGTGCTTGGAGAATTGGGGTTGGTTTCATAGATAAAAGACTCCCTCCGGTGTTAATTTTCCTTGGTAATAAGAGTAAAACGCGAGGGCAACCTTCCTACTTCACATTTGAGCTATATCCATAGTGGAAACCAATCACCATCGTACATTACCAAATAGCAGCTCTTGTGTCGCTTTGCACAGGTGTGGGAAATAGTTGCATTAGATATTATTTCCTTTATGTCTAAATACCCGTCGCCTTTACACCTCAGAGAGGAGGAGAGGGGAGGCAATGGATTGTAGAAAAGGTAAATGAAAAACTAAGGACAAAATACTGTAGAAGTAAATATGATGGGAATTTTGAGCCAAACCGGCTTATCCTAATATAACAGGAATAGCCCTCCTATGATACTAAAGTCCGGATATTAAACTGAAGCTGACAAATCTCGACCCAACCCCGTTAGAAAATCCGGATAGAGGGCCGGACAGGTATGTGATATGTGCATTCCCATTGCGTGTGACTCCTTCCATCAAAAAAAACAGAAACTTTGGGCGGCGTTCTTGTGTCATGCTCACCCCAGAAAAAAAGACAGGGTGGGAATTACCACAGGGGGGTGGTTTAAGGAGCAGGAAAGGGTTGGGTAGGGTGAGGGTAGGGAGGTGGTGACAGTGAAAAACAGGCTTATGGAGCAGTTGGGGCCATTGCGCGGGAGGCGCATAGGCTATCAACACGATATCGGAAGGCTGTAACGAGGGTGATGTCCCTTCGGGCTTAGGTGGCACTGTGGCCGGCATCTGTTGGATGCTGTAGTAGGGCTATCACTCGCGCATGGTCATATCTAGCAGCGATTGAGAGTGGTGTTTGTCCATACCGATTTGGCTTGTTAGGGATGACCTCTTTTTGTTCGAGTAGTAATCTCACCACTTCCTCGTGGCCATTGCGAGCGGCCCACCAGAGTGGCCTTTGCCCGTCCTTATCTGGTTTGTCAGGATTGACGTCGTTCCGTCCGAGTAGTAATTTGACCACTTCCTCATGTCCATTCTCGGCAGCCATCGAGAGTGGTGTGTGGCCGTACTCATCCGGGCTATCAGGGCTGATGTTCTGTCTGAGTAATATTTCCACCAGTTCCTTGTGCCCTTTCTGGGCAGCCAACCAGAGTGTAATTTTCCCCACCCCACCGGGCCTGCCAGGGCTAACGCCATCTTGTTCGAGTAGCAATTTCACCACTCCCTCGTGCCCATTGTAGGCAGCCCATAGTAGCGTCTAGTAGTAGTCACCAGGCGTATTGGTGCTGATGTCGTCCCGTCCAAGTAGTGCTTTCACCACTCCCTCATGTCCATTGTAAGCAGCCCACCAGAGTGGTGTTTTTTTGTGCTCATCTAGCCTATTGGGGTTGACGTCGTCCCGTCCGAGTAGTAATTTCACCACTCCCTCGTGCCCCTTCAAAGCAGCTATTCTAAGTGGTGTCACCCCATGCCGATCTGGCTTGTCGGGGTCCGTGTCGTCGCGAGCGAGTAGTATTTTCACCATTCCCTGGTCCCCATTGCGAGCAGCCCACCAGAGTGCGGTTCGGTCCTCGCCGCAGTCCTGGTTAGGGTCGGTGTCATCCCGTCCAAGTAGTATTTTCACCACTCCCTCATGCCCATCCGAAGCAGCTATTCCGAGTGGTGTTTCGCCCCAGTCGTCTGGCTTGTCGGGGTCCGTGTCGTCGCGAGCGAGTAGTATTTTCACCATTCTCTGGTCCCCATTGTGGGCAGCCCACCAGAGTGCTGTTTGGCCCTGGCCGCAGCGCTGGTTGGGGTCGGTGTCATCCCGTCCAAGTAGCATTTTCACCACTCCCTCATGCCCATCCGAAACAGCCACCCAGAGCGGTGTCCGGCGGTACCGATCTGGCCGGTTGGGTTCGGTGCTGCCCCGACTGAGTAGCATTTCCACCACTCCCTGGTGCCCATTGAGGGCCGCCCACAGGAGTGGTGTTCGGCCTTCCTGGTCTCCCTTGTTGAGGTCGATGTCATCCTCTGCCAGTAGCATTTTCACCACTTCTTCATGCCCATTCCTAGCAGCCCACCCGAGAGGTGAATTACCCATGATGCCCTTTTGGTTGATATCACAGCCTTCCACCTCTACCACACCGGCTACAATCTCGGCAATCCTAAAAATAATGCCTCGTATAGACCGTTGTACCAGGAATCTTAATCGAAATCGATAGGCCAACTATACGGTTTCTGTGCTTTCCGAGTGATTTTAGTAGATATGAGGCGATTGCAATCGTCGGCGCAAGCAATTTCGCTCAATCTGAAAGGGTACCTTTTCCCTGGGTTCCCCAATACAGAGGAGAATACTCGAGAAATAGTGTGTGTTGGAGTTCAAAGGGGGGGCACGTTGGAGAACGAGAAAAGGTGTGGGTTGGAGACCTAGAGAGGGACTGGTTGAAAGCTTTGACTTCCTGCGAATTTAAGCAATTTAACCGGGTTTCTGGAGTTATCAAGTGAGTTGTGCCAAAAAGCCCAGGATGAGAGCGAAGGTATGATGGGGGTGAAAGAATCACTTAGAGGTGTCGAGGTGCACGTTGTCCATTAAATAGAGGTTGCTAGCGAATGGCTGCTTAAGGCCTATAACAGCCTGTGCACTAACCTTACTCTGAGCTAGCCTATATCCGTTTATGCCCTTTTTCAATAAATAAAAAAATAAAAAATCGTAATATTGCAGTCTTTTTAGAAAAAATAGCATTTATTCAAGTGGGGCGGATCATTTCGCTGTTCGTGCTGACATTGTAAAAGCTTCCACATCTCGATGTGATATTTCACTTCATTCATTTTTCAACTTGAACTTGTATATATTTTCAACCCGAGATACGTATTAAATAATTTTATGAGGCATGATCAGGTCTGGAGCCACTAGCCTGATACTGATTAGGGCCTGTTCGGCAACGACCGTTCCGTTCCGTTCCATCATACAAATGACCGTTCACCTCCTATTTCAAAACTGGAGGCCCAAACTGGCATTCGGCAACGGCAAATCAATCGTTCTATTGAGAAATAGTCCATGCCATCAATTTCAAAAAAGCTTGGCTTGGCAATTAAAATATTAAATGTAAATTCTTCTTTATGTATATAGAAATAAATTTGAAATTGAGCTAGGTATACCATATCATTATTACCCTTGTTGGCATCCACTCAATTTCCAAAGCTTCAAAAAATATCATGTCGTCCAATACTAATATTAACGCATTCCATGCCATGATGATGCAAAGATGGATACAGATTGCAAGTGGAATTACTCTCTATGCTCATTATTTCTTCCCAAGGCAAGCAGTCCATACATCTATTCGAACTGGTCATCATTACACCGAAGAAATCCTCCATGGACACCCACGCTGCTGACTTGAAACCATCCGAATGTCAGTTACTACACTATTAGATCTTTGCGACTGGATTCTAGAACATGGGCTACTTGCTCCAACCCGCCACGTTACTGTCGAGAAGCAGCTGGTAATGTTTTTATGGATAATTAGTCATGGGACAACAAACAGGGAGGCTCAAGAGTAATTTCAGCATAGTGGAGACACTATTTCACGGTAACAATAGCTTGATCATTGCTGAATTCCCTACATTGCTTATATTATTCTAATTATGATATAGTTACTTCCATCAAGTCCTCAAAGCCTTACTGCTATTGTATGAGGCATTTGTTCGTCTTCCCCCAAATAATTCTCCTGCACGTATTCAGAAAGATTGGGCCAAAATGTTCTACTTTAGTGATATTAGTGGAGCAATGGATGGAACTGATATCCTAGCACATGTTCCTAGCTATCAACAGGGGCCATACCGTAATCGTAAGGGAACTGTATACCAAAAAGTTCTTGCTGGCTGTAGTCTCGATATGTACTTTTTCTATGTTTGCCCAGGATGGGAGGGCTCAGCAAATAATGCCCGAGTTCTTGAAAATGTGGAACTAAATCGCTTTTCAAGATATGAGAAGACTTCATATCTTGCAGATGCTGGATATGGCCTGTGATCAGGCTTTCTTACCTCATATCGTACAGTATGGTACCATCTTCGTGAACAGTCCCTCGCTTGACTACGTCCTCAAACAAAAGAAGAACTTTTCAACCTTTGTCATTCTCAATTGCGCAATGTGATTGAAAGAATATTCGGTGTATTGCGGCACCCGGGTCATATTTTAATACGACACCTGAATATGATCAAGATACACAAGCACAGCTTGTACTTGTTGTTTGTGCTTTGCACAACCTTATCTGGCATCGTGCCAATGGGGAAGATAACTAGTTTTATAAAGATGCTGATCAACTTGCACAGCATGGAAGTATGAATCCTGAACTTACTACCTTGGATAGCCGTGAGGAGGAAAGAGAGATTGGACAAGCACAGGACATGAAAGAGATGATTCTGGAATGGGATAGGCGGGCAACGAAAATATGAATAGACTATGTACAATACCAACAGAAATGTTAATTAATCTAGATACAATTGATTTTATTTACCCCTGATAGTGTGAAATTTGACGCTATAACCACAGTTTTTCCTCCTCACCTCCATCTAATGCCAGAAATATTTCCACCTTAATTTGATTTTCAAAAAGTTCATATACAGCAAGCATCTTGTGCATAGTCCAACCAGGCTTTCCACGATAGTTTTCACGAAACATTGTAACTGCTTGGTGAACCACTAACAAAATTGAGATTGAAGGAAGCAGAGCAGAGGCCATGTTTTCTACTACTTGAAGGAGGCGTTCAGTTGGAGTATATGAATATTGTCGTATACGGCCTAATGGCTTTACTTGTTCTGCGTCATCTCCTTTTCTTTTTTTTGTATGATTTGAAATATTATGCTCCCCAGCGTGATCGGAAAGTGGAGTATCATCTTCAGTTTGAGTGTCGAAATCGGTAGAAGCAGAACGTTGAATGCCGGGATAAATTGCACGACACCTAGTTGCTTGAGTCCCTTCCAGAATTTCACCCAATTCCACAGTATTGGCTAGGGGCTTATCACGAAACTCCTGAATCGCTGGCTGCTTTTTGACTTCGATATCCCATACTTCATTTGGTGCGGTGACAGCCCCGGTTGTGACATCAAAGCCGAACTCACTCATGTCCTTCAATCTGGTACAAATTTTCCACTTCCTCTTCAACATCTCCAACTATCCCTGTCACTTCTCGCCTGTAACAGGAACGCTAGCACTTGTCACCTTTTGAACACTCTCTGCTACGGTATTCCAGACCTCTCTCTTGAAACCTTTGTTGGATCTTTTCCCAGATCTAATGGCCTGTACAAGCTCATGAAGAAGGGTAGTGGTCATCTCGGGTGACTATTCAATTGGATTGGCATGTGGTTTGCGTAGCTTTGACAGTTTTTCTGCAAAGGAAGAAGGAATGTTATGATTCTTAGAAATCTCAATTAGTACCTCGTCATCTCTGTTGTTTGTGTGTGATGAGTGGCTATTAATTTATTCATTGGTCAGCAACTAAATTGAAGTCTACTAATTCAGAAATAGAAACTTACCCAACCAGAGGAGTGCTGGGATTATCCATCCTGAAACACACAGGCTCAGTTGTTGGCTGAATCTCTTGTTCTGGTAGTTGATTTGTTGGTTGAGATTTGATGGTGGGGTTTGGGTTCAAGGAGCACTCAGTGAATTTATTAAAGGAAATTTTTTTTGCTAATTAGCAAACAAGAAATTTTTAATAGGGCAAACCGGTTGTTGTATGGCAACCAACGGTTGCTAGTTGATCTACCGTTCAGAAATAGTCTACAACCGTTCGTTGTGGTCTCTCTATTACGAAACCGAACGGTTGACCCGCCTTCCGTTCCCGCCGAACAGGCCCTTAGTCATCACCCTGCGAGTCGAATTTGACCAAGCAACCATAAAAATAAATGCCCTTTTTTCTAAAAACACAATAAAATAAGTGCCTAGTGTGTTCACATGCACCCGCACTTTTGTGCTCCTCTATCCGCTCTTCCTGATATCTATGCTCCCTCAGCGTTTCCAATGCTACAATGTTCTACTGGCGTTACAGGTACCCCTTGAGAACTATCTAACAATTTATGCGTGAAAATATTATGGGCGCTCCGATATGCATAGACAATCCGCTAAATTCATAATCCCTATTTTCGGGTACTATTTGCGGGTACTCGTAAACGGTACATGGACCTGACAACAATAACCCTAACAAGCCAGGCAATGAAGGCCAAACAGCACTCAGGTGGACTACTTACTATGGGCATGGAGCAGTGGCCACTCTGGGACGGGAGAAACGTCGACCCCGGCAAGCTAGACAATGAAGGCCAAACACCACCCTAGCGCGCTACTGAAAATAGCCGTGCGGGAGTGATAACTCTACTACGGCCTCCAACATCTACCACCCACAACACAGCCTAAATCCGAGGAGATATTGCCTTCGTTACCGAATACTGCACTAAAAACCTATGCGCTATTTCGCAAGGACCGGAACAATGCTATAAATATGTTTTTTGCTACCACCGCCTCCCCTCTCTCGCCCCAGCACTCTCCTGCATCATAAAAACACTACCTTGTGGTAATTGCGGCCTCACTCTTCCTTCTAAAGCAGGCCTAACATAGTAAAATAACTTGATTCTCTTTTTTTCCTCTTTTCCTGATAAGGAGGGGGATAATTATTCAATGGGAATCCACACATCTATGCACCCACTCAGCCAGTCTCCCTTATGGCGGATTTGTGGACTCCTGTTTAAACCTATATCTTAAAGTCACTCGGCAAGTCTTCGTGAAATGGTGATTCTTTGCGACGAAGGTTACTAGATTAGGTGGCCTAAGAGAAGTTATCGTGGTATTGTGGCCTTTGTGGGGTCGTTTTGCTGGCTAAGAGAAATCTCACTCTAAAAATTTGTTGGGTAGAGGTATCTACATTTTTATTGCTTCCTGAATGAAAATCATCTTTTTGCCCCTGCTGTTAATTTGGTTTTTCTAGAAACCCCTCTTTTTCCAATCTCTTTTCTGAAGCATAAATATGAGAGTTTCTTTTTGGATATTGAGAGAAAAATATCGAGTACAAGTATTTCTGACCCTGGCAAAAAAGAAAGCAGAAGCTGGCTGTTAGCTAAGGTATGGTAGTGATCAGTTTTCATTATTTATATAGACATGGTTTAGTGAAGGTCGTACATATTTGCCATTGCCCTTGTTGTATCTGATTAAAGGTAAGGATAGAGGCCGGAAGACTGTACACAATTTTTAGTCTTGCCCTTCAAGGAAGATTAAAGCATTGGGGAGTCTTTTAGCTGAGGGATTGGTTCCTGTTCTGTCAGTGCTATATAAAATTGCGAAACTCGCTATGCTACTAGGCCCTGCACCCACTGTCCTAAACCTAGATAACCGGCAAGGGACTCGATTTTAGGGAGCAGTACTCAGCCTATACTAGTATACTTTCTCCAATCCGCCCACACTCACCTTAATTCCTAAATTCGCTACGAAGGTTGCTAAATAGAACGAAATAGCTGCCGTTGTAATCTCAGCTTTCCTTAGTCGCAAGTGCGTTGCTCAAATTCTCTATATCTCCTACTTGTGTAATATTATTATGGTAGTAATATTAAGATATGCTTTACTACTACTGCACTGGCCTTACTCGTAGGGCCCCCCACTATCCTACTATCCCTCGGTTCCCTTATTTTTTTCCCCCTCTAACCGGGACCTTTTCTAATTTTTAATCTTCCCCCCACTCCAGCATCTGCTCGTCTTTCGCAGAAATAAAGCTAGCAGATATAGTATTAAGTATGGTCGGGATGGCGAATATTCTAACTTAGTTTTCAGAAGTGGGGGGTTCTTTTTCGCCCTTTTTTCGCCTCTTTTTGGAATCTACCCCCCGGATAAGGAAAGGAAATTAAGGGAGGAAGGAAGTATTAGTAGAGTGGAAACTATTACTCGGATAGCCTGCCCAGGTGCTTGTAGATTATTTAGCTCATTTACAGTAGAACTCTACAGCTAACTGACCCAAGTAGTAGTTCAGAAAGCCCCTGTGAGAGCCTAGGATAGTTCCGGGTACAGATTTTACCACTAAACTAACAGAGACTATGGAGGGAGTCCCCCGAGGCACTCTTAGCATACTGTACCCCGAACGCAAACAAGACTATTATAATTAATAGTATAGGAGAAAAAGAGCATTATTTCTGCATTAGTTTGTCCATCTAGACTGCTATAATTGATTGCTATTATCCTAGCAGGTGACTATCACCACTGTATCCCTGGTTATCCTATAGTGCCGTCACAGATCATCACTCGTCCGAGTCCAGTGTTCAACTGCTCATTTTACATAGCATACCATAAGATTCAATATGATACAGTAACTCATCGCAAACCTATAGAAAGCTGTTAGCCGGGTTGATGGAAAAAAACACATTTAATCCCAATGGAAGTGGGGGATTATAGACCGGGAGGAGGAAAAGGAAACTCGATTTAAATTTTAAATAGAAAATTAACCCCTAGCTCCGGGGCTGAGAACTTTGTGAGACTACCTTAGTTCTTTGGGGTCGCCTTCATGAACACCATCCTGGTCATTCGCTGCCAGAGCTTCATGTTTGGGCCTTTTGTCCAACAATCTTCAGATCTCCTCGTGTCGGCAATATAAGATTCGCTTGTTGTAGGGGAACTCAATTTATCGATGTTTTCTACAAAATGAACCCCTGCGGTAAAGGACACTGTCATCTCGCATCTGGTTTTATAGTGCGAGATACCGTTTTCCGGTGTTGTGCCTAGTGCCGGAATTTACAGTATGGTATCAGTTAGACGCGATATTGTAAGGTACTGAACTATTCAAATAATGCCCTCCCAGGACAAAACAAGGTTTTCCAGTGTTTCTCGCGAGATCATATGGGTTCGTGACGCCTGGCCTGAGCATGGGTAGAATGTTATCGGAAGAATAAAAAGCTGTAGAGGGTAGAAGACTAGGGGAAGATGGAATATCCCAACTCTCTCGTAAATCAATATTGTGCAGCACCGTGGTCGGTCTAATCACTCTTGCTAAATTAAGGTAGAATACGCGACACACTTGAAAAAAATCAGTTATGCCCCTAGCTAGGATATAAAGGTACGAACGTAGAGCATTTGAGCTAGGAATTTGTTGCTAAAAAAACAGGGATTACGGCAACAGTTCTTGAGCCCTGTTCAGAAAAGAAACCTTCGTAGCGTATTGGGGTGGCCAAGTTGGGTGTGGGCCGTAGGAGAAAGTATACCAGTATGGGCTGGGTACTACTCTCCCAAATGGCACGCTGTGCGGGTTGCCGGCTTCTAAGACAATATAGAAGTTTTGATTGCACAGCGAGTTTTTGGAGGTTATACGGTGCTTGTAGAATTGTGGCCGGTTTCACAGATAACAGACTCATTCCGTGTTGATTATCCATGGTA
>QOVD01009800.1:0-18896 GCA_003521225.1 Tuber microsphaerosporum
AGTTATGTATGCTATAATACTAACGCTTGGTGACGGGGTCTTGGAGATGGGTGCGGTACCACAGCTTGGAAGAGCGGGGCGGGCACGGCGTGGTAGGTTATGAGAGGGTGGGTATTGTCGCACATGATATGTTGAGATTTCACTAGTTTGTAGCCCACTACTATACTTATCCTGATCAAATGATAATAGAGAGGAGACCGGATTCATTACTCTCTCGATTCAAGCAGTTTGATTTCTGTAAGAACTGGTTCTGCCCCCATCTCCCTCTCCGTTAACCTACTCGTACACAGATATCAGGGTTAGTCCGTGAACGTTCCCAATGAGTGGTCGTTTCTGATATGTAGCTAAGCAGAGTGATTGTAAAAGAGAAATTCCACGAACACTCCACGGTTTTTTATTTGCCAAAGAGGTATCTATAGTGGTTTAGCCAATACGATAACGGCCACAAGTTAGCTCACCCACACGAGTACCTAAATACCCTTCCCACGAAAGAACCATACCAAACATCACCACTACTACGCCAGCTCGCCAGCTCGCCAGCATGCGCCACCACCCCTCGCTCTCCCTATTCCCCTCCCCTTACAGGACCCCTCCCTATTTTTATTTTCCTCCCCCCTCGACGCAAGCCCACCTTCCGCCGAAATAAAGGTATTGGGCGACGGTATTGGGGAATATTCCAGCTTAGTTTTCCGAAGCGGGGGAATCTCTTTTTTTTGAATCTAGCCTCCAAACAAGGCAGGGGGAACGGAATGCTGGTAGAGTGGGAGTTGTTTTCGGGGATGGTCTACCGGGAGACTTGTAGTTTATTTGGGCTATTTGCAGTAGTAATGGACAGCACAATGAGGAGGTGAAACCGGAAGGTTGATCTGGGTCGCACACTGATCAGTGGGTGTGAAGTGTCTGTGTTTATGATGGATGTGATGCGATATGGAAGACGTGGGGGGAACGCTTTGGAGTAGGAGCGTCACCTGTGGAAAGCGCAATGAATTTTTTTTTGAAAAACTCTCCGCCCAGAACCCCGCTTGGATGCACCAAGATCCACATACCGCGCTGCCAAACGAATTTTAGTCTGGGCCATCGTGGAATATGGCCCAGTGGGAGTTGAATACGGTATGCCGGCATGATACGTGCCAGATCATGGTCGGCTCTTGGTTGTTGCTTTTGTTTTTGCGTCTGAAAAGTTATTTATGATGATTATGATACTAGTGATGGTGATGATGGGAACTTAAGGGGTTAATAATTTGTATCAACTCCAGGCCAATCTGCCAATTTGACCTATCGCCCCTGAGGTTCGGCGGTGAAGGATAGACCTACCGGTATATTATGGAATTTTTTCTTCCCCTGTTGGAGCCAATAGCGTAGGTAGTAGCAGACCTTGTCAGGGAGGAAGGCCAGGTACGGGTAGACAACAAGCGTAGGATGCGACCACTGGCAACAAAAAAGCCATCCATTCGAGGGGGATATATACCGCTAGCGATCGCGACCTACAAAGGGGGGGAGGCCAGGAATGTGGGCACTGTAACGAAAAGTTATTCGCTATTAGTATCCAATACACTTACCACCTACAGGACCGTGAAAAGAAATGATGGGCGATCACATACCCGACCGGGCAAATCAGAGGAGCCTCGGCAGTATAACAGCGCCACAGTGTAATGTCTACTAGGAAAAGCAAAGCTTCACTGCCCTCTCAGTGCTTCCCACTCCACCGGTTTCCTCGAGTCATGAAACCTCACTCGGGGCTCAGGATCGGGTTACCCCGTTTAATCCTTCTGATCGGGGGCAAACTTCCCATTTTGCCGTTGAGGAATCCATTTTCTAGCAGTAGAATCTGACTTTTTTCACTCGTTTTAGGATAGGGTGTGAAATTTCCAACTTTTGTCTCTTTCCCCTCCCCTGCCCTCTCCACATCTTCTTTCCTCGGAGGAGTCTAGGCAGAGAGACGGGGTATCGTGTCCTGCATGAGCTGTGCAAGCTTTCCTCGGAGACTTCATGGCTGGAAAAGTGGATTGCTCATACGTAGGCCCCAACCCCCCCATCCTACATACCGGTAACAGTTGTTCAATCTGGACCTTGCACAAGGCGTTATTTGCCACCAAATCTGATGTTCGATTAGGATAAGGCTTTGCGCTTCGCTTTGGCTCCTGCCAGACGCCCTAGGCCGCGCGATAGTCCTGCGCTCACCTATGTATGCCGGCAGACTAAATTATGCTTTCAGGACCGCGCTTTTGAGTCAGCCACTCGCTATTTGTAGCGGCAGAAGATTGATCCGGAATGGTATAGTTGTTTCTTTAAATCATGACATTGTACTTTTCTTGCATTCTATCTATCCGTCAAGTGTCCCTTCTGTTGAATAGAATCTCTTTCGTAGTAGAAAATGATTCTTTCTAGGCCTTGAATGGGAAAAGGAACAAACTAAAAGAAGCTAAATAGAGAGAAAATGGGCCGGTTAAAGTGGCGAATAAGGAAAAGACATTTCCTAAGTAAAATAAAAGGATCGGTTCCGGGGAGAAATTCCGTCCAATCAGTCGTGATGAAAGTCGGGAACGATGGGGGTAACCAAGTTGTGGCTAAGGACCCACGGAAGGTGCCTCAGGACCCCCGAAAAACATCGGGAGGTTTGTCTGCACGATTTTTGGGTATCGGTTCTCGAATATTCTGGCGGCATCGAGACCCCGATTGACAATATAAAAGTGGAGACAAATCGCCCAAGTCCTACTCTAGTGTTCGAACACGTTTGAAACTCGTCAACTCACCCCGCATTTGCCTTGCTCTGTTACCAACCCTTCACTCCTACCTCCTCTCCCCTCTTTCCGCCGCAGGGCAGTTTGCGGGATAACAGTCCCTGATATAATTCCAGCCCAGTCCCCCTATATCTCAGGAACCCATCTTTCCACATCAATACCTCAAATTCTGCATTATTTATAGCCATTTCCACTCTTTTTGTCAAATAATTGGCTGCGAACTAAGATCCATGTTGGTCTCCTATGGATCCTCCCCCAACTCCTTCTAGTGCCTTTTCTAGAAAGCCCTCAACAACCTCACAGTCAGCCTCGAAAAAGCCATCGAGCCAGAAAGCTCCGAGACGATTAAGCAAAGAGGAAAGGAAGAGCCGTTATGACCGAATGGAGACGCTGACAAGGGAGCTGACCTTCGCGGTAAAGGACGAGATGGCCCGAAGGAAGGACTCCTGGGAGGACGAGGGTGACCGAGAAGAAGAGCAGCAGTGGGAAGAGAGAAAGCATGAAGTGTACCAGGGCCTTGCGAACCTTGCAGACGAAATCGAACGAGCCATCAGAGATAGGAAGAAGGAGGCGGTTCTAGAACTCTGGGGAAGGGAAATGGAGGCACGGAGGGTGCAAAGAAGTGAAATGGCGAGACGGGATGAAGGGTGAGATGTTCAGCTCATCATCATATGATGTCAAGAACTAAGCGGTTTTTCTTAAGCGGGGTGTAAGGTTTGTTACCGTCCTATATTTTATCGCTATTTTGTGCCTCCCTCTTTCTTTTATCTAGCCCTTCTCCGCGATTGATCACATGCCCTTGGGTTGACCTGAACAATTCTATTCCGTTTAGACATCGGTCAATCCTTTAGCACGCACTCGTGCAAACAGGTATCATTCTGTCGCGTTTAAGGTGGTTTCTGGGTGTCAGCACTGGTGTTGGGATTGATTGCTGGGGCCGGGGGTTTTCGTGAAGCGGAGGGGAGACTGGTGTTACAGGTTTTTTTCTTCTTACTGGACCGCATTTTTTTCTCGCTCTTTCTTCGAAAATAAACTTGCTCCTGAAAGATTAGGAGACTTTACTCTTCCTGTATCGGCCGACTGGTCTGGTGCGAGAAGTTTTTTTCTTTTTTTTCTTTTGTATTTGTTAGGGGCGGTGAACACGGCCAGCCCAGAAGACTATTTAGCCTCTCATTACTGCTGACTACAGTACCAGCCTCGGAATATATGGCCGAGAATTTGCCAGACATCGTGGGATGATCCTTTTTTCTTCCCTTTCCTGGTGTCCCTCCTCCATCCTATACTTGAGCAAGGTACGGTATGGGGGAGTTAGGAATTAGAAGGGGGGCATCTCGAGATACCCAGCCATTGGGGAATAGCCGCCCCGCCTGACCCATGGAATTGATGGACGACCGCAAGACAAATTTCTTTCTTTCCATGCGGCTAGCTACGGCACTGCAGGATAATTCAGAACTCAACTGTCAGCGGACAGAGCAAGAAAATAATTCCCTAAGAGAGATTGAGTCACGAGAAAGTAGGAGTTTACGCGTATAGGTACTGTTCGATGTTCGATGTTCGAGAAACGGTCAAGGATTCCGAGGAGCAAACCAAGATCACTGGTGCTCTCGGCAAGGTGTACGGCATCAACAGCCATTGTCCTGTTACTCAGCATCTATTCAGTATCTGACGTATCCCTTCCACAGCGAGGGGGTAAGAAGGAAGTGGAGGGTGCTAACTCACATCAATATTTTTCTCTTTCGTTTCTTTTTCCGTCTCGTGACTTTACCATCCTTTTTTAAATCAAAATGAAAAGGGATACACGAAGCGTGGGGATACATCTAGCTCAGACGGTTTTATATCGAGGGCGTCCGCGTCAGCCTATTCGCCACTCCGAGTCTCCGTCAACGGGAAGTGGATTTGGGGAGTTTAAAGGACAGGCATTCAACTGAAGTTGATTCCGTCGGTCGGTTTCTCAAAAGAGAAATGATGATCAACAACATCCTAGCGCGGCTCCAGGAAGGAACCTTGTGGCGAGTGAGTCCCGGGCATATCGTCCGAATGCCGACAAGAAAGAAGGGAAAAACGAAGGCCGTAACAGCGTCCCGGAGATGATGAGCGAAGTGGGGACAGGCGGGGGCCACTAGTTGGAAGGGTTGGCTAACCTTGGATCGGCTCGTTCCCCGGGTGACAACTTGGAAAACAGCCTTAGGAGACTCCTCAAGCTGCCTTACTAAGAGAGGGGAAGAAGCCGAAAATTTTCGGTAATCCGGGATTGTACTCGAGTAAAAATACAAAATATACTATGGAAAAGAAAAGAAAGGTTCAAGGTCCAGCTTAAGATAAATACCAAAGTTCTTTTTGCCTCGGTGGTGAAAACATGTCCTCACGATAACGAAGAGACTGTGCCACAGAAGTTGCATCATGCTATCTATCTCCCTCTCCGTCCCACAATACTCGAGTACATCCATCTACCGGTAGTTGACCTCCCGGGTTTTCGCTGCCTAAACCCATCGGGGGTGATTTGGCGCGGCGTTTCTCAGACGCAATGGGATTGGGTGGTTAACGTAAAATTGGGGAAAGTAGTGACCGCACCCCATTCCATACGCTATCGAGCTACAAGTACACTATCACTCACTTTCGGTCGAGCAGAGCGTCTAGGGATAAGCGTGTCCAGCCCTTGGTTAAACTCCTGAAATCCCCTATTGGTGGCCCCATGGAGTTTCGAAAAGATCAACGCAATTTCTTTTCGCCTTTGGCAATGCGAGTAAGACTCACTCAGCTTTCACATAATTAACTTGGACAAGATAGAGCATGCCGGCACAGTGCTCGAGTACACGCAACTATCAGGGTCCCGGAAGGATTTTCGCTACAGGCCAGGGGGAAGATTTGCATTGTCGAACACAGAAGCATCATCACAATCGTATGATTTTTGTCTTTCTCGCTCTTTAGATCTCGCTATCTTTCTCCTTTTTTGGTACAGTACAATTGGGCCCAACAGGTTTCGCGAGATTTTTGCGGTCAAGACCCAGCTACCAGCATACAAGCTGTAGGGGAGACAGACCAAGAGCTATGATACAACAGGAACGCTCTTGACGAATTTGATGTTTGCCACTAAACTATTTGTGCATTATTCGCTCTCCCCCTCTGCTCGTTGTTACCTACGACACTGCCTTAAGCTCTCTCTTGGGTTCTGGCTGTGTATGACGTCAGGGTCCCGCGTTGCTGCCAAGTTCTGTTCTTGACAATTTATTCTGATATTCCCATTGATACAAGGGCCACAGTACTCGGGGGGGTCATCAGGGACCGGGAAACATAACCCTTGTCTCTATGGAGAATTGTATGGGATCAGCAGAAATATTTTTCCGGTTTTTAATGATCTCCCGGGTACTCGAGGACATATTCTAAGGCACTTTTCCGCGGGATTTTTGGGATAGTCTACGGTACTTACAAAGCAGGGCTGTCGGGTTCTTACTCAATGTTATTAGATAGAAATTTTTCCTCGATATAAATTACCTTTAACTACAATCACACACGTGATCTAGACCGAGGGCAGTGCCAATACGTATATCATCTTTGTACGAGCAGAATGGTGAGGGGCGTCTGCGGCCGGAGTACTTTGCCAAGAAAATATTGTCCAAGCACCAACAGATTTTCAATTACTGGTACGGTACCACTGCGATGAGAATTATGGATCGAATAGGCACTAGAGTGGTTCTCTACACATTAATAAAGAGAAAACATAAATACTGGCCCAATCATAAAGTCTGCATCCACCCTAAACCTCAAAACCCGCTGTTACAACAAACTAACCCCCAACTCAACGAATTTCCAAAGCAAATAAATAATTGAAAAAAAAAAAAGTATATGGTTCCGGCCGTCTATACACAACACCTCGATTGATGCAACGGGGGACGCCTTGGCATACAAGGCTTAGCAATAAAACAATGCCTATGTTCAACTCTGGATGATGGTAGTTATTTTATCATATGATTATTATGATATTAGAAAATAAATTGTTTCAATATAACTAAAGGATTTACTGCTATGATAGAGATGTGTTCAATACCATATTGTAACAATCAATTACCTAATCGAAGGCCTAATAATTATCAAAATATGTATTACCGAGATGGGAATTGAACTCAAGTGGATATTATCAACCCTGAACCTGATGCCAAGGCGTCCCCCGTTGCATCAATCGAGGTGTTGTGTATTGACGGCCGGAACCATACCGTAGAATTCGGTAAACAAGGTGCGCGCCTTATTCAAATTTGTGTTGGGAGGAAGGGTAGCTAAGGTTTAGTGAATGCCTGAGACATGTTAATTGCTGCCAAGTTCCTTGGAAAAACTGTTAATGGATGTTTGTCAAGGCACTAACCTTGGCTGAGGCCACTTTTGGCAAAGTAATATATGATGACTAAATCGGAATAGCTCCCAGCTTGTTCCGCCCACGGATGTTCCTCATAATAGGCCTACCAGCAGGTTTTTTCTTTGCAAAAGGTCTCCTTCCAATAGTAGGGGAGGGAGGCAATTTTCCATCAGAGTTTGCTTGGTTGGAAGTATCGAGGCTGGTCGAGTTGCAGGCACAGGCACCCTGCCTGAGGGACTGTACCTGAGCACGGGGGTCAAAAGTTATGTGGTAGATTGTCTGTGGACGTCTTAGCCCAATACTGAATGTAGAGGTACTTTATGCGGGATCTTGTATGGTTCAGATGGAGTTTGGGTAAACTCCCGCGGTGGGTGTGAAGATCCCGGGAAGTTACCATCATTCGAAACCATATCCATCGCTTCGCGTTATTTTCAGTCCCTCCAGGGAGGGTAGAACAAGGGCTAAACTCTTATCCCTAGAGCTAGCACTCGAGTCGGCGGCCAATGCGGCGAGAAATCCGTTAGATGAACGCCCCACCTTAAAAGCAAAAGCCACCATCGGCCTCAAGAAGCTGAAGGGACAGCATGATATCTAGATCGCTATTTTTGGAGAAAGCAGTGTCATGAGCTTCTGACAAAAATCAACTCGGTCGCGATCAAACTTCGATATATCCTCCGCAACATATTAATGAGAGGGTATCGTTCTTCGGACGATGGACGGTAGCGGCTGCGTTGGGGGTAGCGTTCGTAGGTCGTTAGTTTGTGGTTGTTTTTAGCAGGGGTAATCCAAGGTACAAGTGTACCACATTCCCGAATTTCCATTTTGACGGGGGTGGGACACGATGCCTTCGCATGTGAGGAGGCGCCGAAGATATGGTAGGATGCGGTGCGAATCATCGGTACCATAGATGTAATGATGATATTGTGTAGAGCGGAGAGTCGTTAGCCAGAAAAATAACTTGTGATTTTGGCTTCCCTTTCTACTGTCTGCTACTAGGAGGCGGATTAGTCAAAATTTAGTTTATTGTATGTAACCTGAGCACGTGAGCTAGCCGTTGGAAACACTAGAATTCTACAAGTACCCCGTTGACCCCGCACCTAGCTCTGGAACAGAGGTACCTTGTTTATCCCATCACATCACATCTTCCACGTTTCCCCCACTCTCCCACCCCCACCCGCCTCTCTTCCACTTGACAACAACCGCACAGCATAGCCCAGCGGCCAACATGGCGAGCTCTTCAAATCAGGAACTACTGGCTATTGAGACTCCTATCGCTGTTTATGCTGATTTCTGTTTGATTCCAGTAGGTTCTCTTCCGTTGAGCTCTGGAGGAGCGCATGCGGCTACTGATGAGGATGCTAAAGATTGGGACCGGGGATACTTCGGTTTCGAAACATGTTGCAGATGTTCAACGACTTTTGAAGAAGAGCGGGCTGAATTATCATATGCACAGCGCGGGGACTACTGTCGGTTAGTTGTTAGAAAGGGTCCTCGGCAATGATATTTGCAGCTTCTCGTTCGCGAGCTAATTCGAGTTTTCTATCGTAGAGGGCTCCTGGGAGGATGTTACTCGGGTGATTGGCCAGGCTCATTCTATGCTCCATGCTCAGGGTATCTCGAGGGTGCATACTGATATCCGTATAGGAAGCAGGTTAACTTAATATCTCTTCCTCGCGCCGGCAAGTGTTGCTGATGGTCTGTTACAGGACCGATAAACAACAAACTATGCAGGATAAGGTGGCCTCGGTAGAGGAGAAACTCGCGTGGGATGAGGAGAAATAAGCGGCTGCTATTTATCCTCGCGGCTGACAACTATTTCTCCAAAATGTATACTCTAGTACTGGAATAGATTTCATAGACAATTTGGTGGGGGATGATGCTAAGGGAGGAAGAAAGAAAGAAAAGATCGCCGTGAAGCCAATCCAAGCCTAACCCTAGGTCTGCGCATTCAATACCCAGCGAGCGTGAACAAATATCTGAATAGAGGGTCAATTGCCGTGGCACCCTGCGATTGCAGCGCCGCTGATTGTTATTTTACCAAGCATTCGCTCTGTGCACCCGTTGCCACCGCTTTGTGGACTGTGCGTTCAGAAGGAGTTGACAAAGTTTGTGAGACAACTCGGCTGACTGGAGCAGAGCTGCGCCGTAACCAGAACTTGTGTCGAAACTCCCCGCATCTCCGTTTGAATGCGATATGAAGCTTCCAATGACATTCCACTTTTCTGGGATGTGAAGAATTAAGAGTTTCGACGCGTCCAATTATCTATCGCTGTGTAGATTTTCTTGTGGGAGTGAAGACTCACGAGATTCCCTATAAATTCGGTGGTTGGAGAACCTTGACAGGACAACTCTTTTCTTGCCCTCCTCCCTGAACATCTAAAATCCTGGCCGCCCTCCTACTCCTCCGCCGTCCTCCACGTCATTCTCAAATAAGCAGTGATAGAGAATACTAGAGTAATGTAAGAGCCCATGCTTCCCGCTGCGGGGTTCTATATCTAACTAGAGAACTCTAGTGTGTTTCTGAAAGTCACGCCATCCGGATATCTTATCGACTTGATTTTTCTTTCATACGGTGAGTTTCATGATTTTAGCCTGGTTCCGGAAGACGACGATACAGTGATTGATGGAGGCGACCGCCCAACAGCATCCGTGGGCGGCATAGAACCGCAGGGGAGGAGAAAAAAACCAGAAGTTATATAACTCCTTCATACACTTATAATACCCGTCGTTTGAGTGGCGATGACACCGGGGCTTAGATCAAGAGGCGGGGAGACTCAAGCCCCACAACTTCCTGAATGTGGTCACGATAGATCTTGCCTTGATTTTGGCACAGATCGCGACATCAAGTGTCGAACATGCTGGGATAATCGCGAGATTCTCATCCAAAGACTTATTGAACCGTTTGAGCACGCCCTTGGTTCATTTGGTCTTGACGCGGCGGTCACTGGTGATGCCGTCGTCTCCTCACCAACAGCCTCAACAACCCCTGCAGAAAGAACCACTGAGAGAAGGAGAAGCCTGCGACGGAGGGCAGGGTCAAAAAGAACAAGAAGCGAGTCTAGAGGGTCAACTCCGATACCCAAAGCACAAGAAGCGAAGGAGAAACCCGCAGATGGGGGATATTCTCTGAGGTCAGCAAATCGGATTCTGAGTGACCCTGAGGAAGAGGACTGTATTCGAGTACAGGATCTCAGTTTGATGAGGTCTAGGTCTCAGGATAGTGGCGGGCCGGTGGGAAAGAGCATAAAGCCTACGTCACACCCGGCAGGGCTCAAAGAAGGCGGCATCAAATGGTGGGAGAACAAAGGGCCCGGTGCCCACGGGAAATCAGTAAAGGCTATTGGGAAAGGGAGCGAGCGATCGCCTTCAGTAGCCTCAGTTTCGGCCTCAAGAACGAAGGCCGCAACCCAGCCAGTTAAGAAGTCGCAGCAGCAAACCTTATTTTCATTTTTTACTCCGAGGCCTGTCGGGGACGATCGAGCCCCCACTCCACCAAGCCATACCGGGAGCCCCGACATCCCCCCTCCCACCATTTCACCAACAAGCAGTAGTCAGAAAAAGCCGGCAGTTATCGAGGCACTAAAGGTAGATTTGGTACCAAAAGCCAAGGAGAAGCGACTACCAGAGAAAGTACGAAAACAAACGAGACCGGGGACCCGAAGAAGCATGAGAGACGTGAAAAAAGATACTATCAATTACAAGGAAGACTCAGACTCCGATGTGGATCTCGAAGACTGAGGAGCATGGTGCATGGGGGTACTTTCCGCGATGGCATTAGGTACGTTTCCGAACGGAGTCAAACCGAAATTTAGGTATTATTCTAAACTCATCAGTTAGGTGAATTTTCAAGGGTCCTCGTCCATATACCTGTTTGTCGCTTCCACTGCCTCCTTCCTCTCATCCTCACCCAAACTTCTCCTGCAGCTTAAAAATTACCTCGTGGTTATTGCCATCTAACCGCTCCTTCTGGAGTATACCTGCCACAGAGACCCAGCTTAAGTCCTCTTTTTCCTTTCTGGACGGAAATTATACGCAACGCGAATGCGTTTTCTGTCATGTACCTGCTGGGCCCTCTAGACAGATTTTCTTCTAGGGTCAAGTGATGGTTTGTCAGCATCTGCTTGATATCAAGGGGTTAGCGCCAGTATGGAGCTATTTCTATCGCATTTACGTGAGCCGGCGTGGCTTGAAATCTCCCTCATATTTACTTTTATTGTTGTATTTTAGTGGTTGTCCAGTCGTTTTTTCTACAATCCTATGTGCCCTCTTTCCTCTCCTGAATTTTAGATGTGACGGTTGTGTAACTATGGGGGGAACAATATACTGTTAAAGTATATCCTGCTCCTGCACAAAGCAACACCCAAACTAGTCCTTCGGTGAAGTAAGATTTTGATTGGTTTCCGCTATGGATATGGTTTATGAAGATCATGCATGTCTGGAAATTCTTTAAAGCGTGAGCCCAAAGGTGAGGTTGGAAGGCTATTGGAGCTTTTAATCCTGCCCATCAAGGGAGATCAACACAGCAAGGAGTCTTCGGGCAGTGACCTCCACTCCAATTCTATAAGTGCCATATAAACTCCAAAAACTCGCTCTGCCGCGAAACCCTTCTGCATCATTTCCATACCGACCACCTGCCTGATGCGCAATTTCGGCAAGCAGTACGCTGCTCACCCTGGAATAATTTCTCCAGTTTGAGCAGCTTGGTTTCCTGAATATGCTACGGAGGTTGCTTTTGTGAACAGGGCCCAACAACTGTTAAGGTGGTCTAAGATCTCTGCTTCTTTGATCACAAGTGCGTGGTTCAAATTCTTGATATCGCCACCTGCATATAATTTAGCAACTAGGTGCATAACGGGTTATCCGAGTCTCTCCGGAATTCTACCTTATTGAACGGACTGCAGCGCTATGTAATGAATGTTGACTCACAGGCTAGTGGGAGAATTCCATCTTCTCTGACTTTCCTGTTGTCCACTACCGATTTATTATCTTCTCACTGCGCTCTCTCCATGCTTAAATCAGGCCTTCGGAACTCATATGGGTCCCGAGCGAGTTGGCAAACGCTTTTTTCTGGGAGAGAAGCGTTGCAGCAATACCTGTTGGATGGATGAGAGAGAACTTGTTCTATTCTCAGGTGTGCACGGCTGCTAACTGAAAAGGACTAACAAACATGTGCGCACACCAATGGCTAACCCTCAACACAACTAGGGTGGTTGCCCGTACAGTACCCTACAACACTCAACAATACCATATGCTACCATATTTTAACTATCCAGTACTATAGGGTAAATTGCAGTAGTATAGTACAATCTCTGGAAACGGTATCTGGGCTCCAAAATTTGGTGCCGGGAAATTGCGCCTTTTACTATTATCAGTTCGTGGGGGCCGGGCTGCCCATAAATGACAACAAGTAGATTTTTAGGCCACTGACCAGCAGAGATTGGAAGATGGTTAGACTTTATAAAGATTTAAACATGAGGTCTTGGTAGCATGCGATAAGGATTGTGTAGGTAAGAGTGCTACTGGGGAGCCAGGTTGGGTCTACGAGGTTTGTATCCGCGATGCTGGGGCTCTCGTGTATTTAAAGATATAGATTAAGTTTGATTTTCCGCCTTTCTGGGCAATGTGTAAAATTTACCCTCTTACATCTCTATTGAGATCGGCGTTGTTTTTTTATATTGACCTGGTTAATGTCCTCGGGTAGATTGAAGCATCCTAAAGCTTAGGGTGTACTGTACTGTCTGAGATTACCATTCGAACGCCAAACTCAGTTGCTCAGACGAGTGACCGTGGGAACGGCCGAGTTGGAAATGTGGGCGAATAGTTTCTACAAATCGAGGAATTTAGAAGATTATACGCAGGGGGGAGGGAACATGAACCCAATGATAGAGTTTCGTATTGCTAAGGAGATCAAGGGGGTGTGAGGGCTTATATCTGGTAACAAGGACAAACTGCGAGGAATGGAAGGAAAAGGGCAACCGCTGACAAGTCGTCATATTGGCTGGCTGATGATAGATAGATTGGGCAATACCGTTTCTTGTACTTGTACCTATTTACAACAATGGGACAGCAAGAGCCCTTTTGATACCTGGTTTTCGGATATGCCTCCA
The DNA here is from genome assembly GCA_003521225.1 of Tuber microsphaerosporum. Classification (NCBI taxonomy): domain Eukaryota; kingdom Fungi; phylum Ascomycota; class Pezizomycetes; order Pezizales; family Tuberaceae; genus Tuber; species Tuber microsphaerosporum. Next base: position 13,197 of record QOVD01009800.1, read on the forward strand.
GGGACATTGTATACTCCTATCACAATTTGTTATACAGAATAATTGAGGAAAAAGGATTAGCGAAATATTTCCAATTGCTCGTAGTACTCGGGATGAGAACTTTGCCAATTGGGCTGTATAAGCTAGATTCCTCTTAGTCTAGTGAGATATGGATGCGATTCTGTGTGGGGTTACGTAACAATGGCTGGAGGTGTGGCTACGTTGTCACCTGCTGCCTGCGAAAAGAGATAAGCAGAGCTGGCCAAGCGAATACCTTTTCTCCATAACTACAACCAAAAAGTCACTTCTGGTTTCCAAAATCACAGACCTCATGAACAACGACACTGCCAAAAACAATATCACAACTTTCCCGACCTTGCCAGGTCTTGATTCTTTCGCAATGTTTCCAACTCGTTCATGGAATAGCAACCAAGGCAAGCTTCCGCACGGTGCACACCATGCCCAGGCTCCGGGATGCAGCCACAACCCAAATGAGGCTGCCTCAATGGTTCCATCCTCTCCCCCGACGGGCAAGTCTAGTATGCTACCCCAGTATCCGTGCATTCAAGAGGGTGCGCAGGCTTGGGCGCTCGAGCAGAATTCGCATGGGATTCGCGCAACCTCTGATATCTTTGCCCAAGGTTATTCAAGTCAGCCCTACCCTTTGAATGATGTTCTGTCACTACAACAGCTGTTGTACCAACAGGAAGCCAGGTGGTTTCAATGTTATCAGGATCAACAGAAGGAGCTTCAAGCCAAGATTTGCCTCCGGTCATAAGAATGCCAAGCAGTGTGGTTTGAACGCTGTCAGGAAAAGAACAAAGTGATTCAAGAGAAATCGGTGGAAATTGCAAACCTTATTGTTGGGTCCTCAGTACTGGTTATCCTTCTCTTTCTAACTACTATAGGCCGACGTTTTGTATGGAAAAACTGACAAGATGAAACTCGAGGAAAATTTCAACCTTTGCGGCGCCTTAGGTAAACAACCAGCCCTCCGTTTCTTTAGCTATTACTAATATCAAGCTACAGAATGCATGGTGTATCAGGCACAACTGCTGAAGAAGATTGGGACGGATTGCGCACTCGAGATTCAGTCTGGACTTGATGAAATCTCCAAGACACCGGCATTCACAAAGCTTCTTCATGAAGAAGCAGCCGCCCGCGGCCTTTTACCTAAAGACCTTATCTTGTGTATTGCTTGTGTCTACAACAAAGCTTTTAAACACGGCGCTCGTGATAATGATTCTATTATTACTGTTTACGCAGACGATTATACGGTTCGGGAACGTGCTGTGCTTGCCACTTTCCTGAGGCTACAGCGTGAGTGGCCGCATGGGCTAAAGTGGAGGGAAGGGAATAGGAGAAGGCAGCCTAGGCACTGAGCTAGGCACTTGGTTTTACTTTAGTCAAAAAGTTTTTTTGTCAATCTTAATGTGTAGCATGCTGTTGGAGAATCAAACCGCATTTGCCAAGAAGGGGATTGTGCATAGAAAGTGGAATTAAAGTGGAAATAGATAGCTTAGCGGTGGACGGTAGAGTGAGAGGATTTGCCCGGAACTCGGACCCTACATAGGAAGGGTAGGGGAGTGATAATAGCTTCCACAACTTCATTTGCACCCTGCTAAAACTAAACTAGCGGAAAAGGCGGGTGTATAAGTTAAAAAAGTTAATGTATCCTGGTCTTTCCATAGAGAACCATATCTCTCGTGTTTCTCCCCACATATCCTGATACCTCCACTCACCCCATGATAATCTTGAATACACGATAAAGACTTGCATGCAGCACAAAAAGCAGTATGGTACGGAGTCCCAAGCGGTACGCGGGGATAGCTGAATTACGTATATCATGGCAAGGTCTCTCCTTTCTTGTCCATCTCCTTCCAATTGAGTGCTTCGGGCCACAAACATTGGATTTGTAGTAGGGTGGCCAAGGCAGCAATCTGGTTTGGGCGGTGGTCCTTATGATATAAGGTTATCTCGCCGGTGTTCCGATGAGCGTACTGAGACGCTCGGTTGTATGCTCCTTCTATGCAGTGGACGACGTCGCGCTCTACAAGCCCACGGGATGCAACTTCCTGTAGTAGAATACTTTTGGTAGTAGGGGTTCTAACAAGGGTGTCAATGGCGGTTTGGAATCACCTAACTTTTTTGGGGATTTCGTCCACAAACTTGGCCAGGTAAACTATGCGTTCTGTGACTGTATATTAGTAAAGGTTTTGTTCTGTGTGCACAATGGCTAATTACCCAGAGTGCCCCGAATGTTAAGCATTTCTTCAACTTTTATTCTTTCAGCTTTCTCAAGTAGTAAGTCTCTCTGTATCACTGTTAGAAATAGTATGAAAATCAGAGGCGAGGATATTACTTTTAGATTTGTGACTTCCTCCGTTTTGTCAATAAGTTGTTGTGTTAATTCTTGAAAATGGGCATACCACCAGGCATTGTACTCCGGAGACCTGAGGGCAATGGCTGCCTTGCATTTCTTATCCTTCGTATGGAGAAGTTCAATGTACCAAGGTTCCTGTTGCTGTAGAGACAGGGGATGTGGTATATCATAGGAGGGAATGAGTTTCTTAGTTATGTGCCGGGTGTATTAGGGCCAAACGGGGGAGTCAGCACATAGTGTTGAACTTGATGATAAGGAGGGGTTACACCCTGAGTGGGGAATTGTATGAAAAAATGTCAATTGTCATGGCTTCAAGAAGTGTAGCTTCACTTTCGAAACCATGTAAGCAGCGATTCCTAGATTGACGGGATATATGGGGGCCATACAGGGCGTATTAAGGCCAAACGGGGAAGCCAGGACACAGTTTTGAACTTGGGAATACTCAGGTGCAGCACCCAGAGAGGCAATTGGTGGATTGTGTTAATATAGGAAGGTAGTGCTGGCCGTATTGAGGCCGATTTGGGGTACTAGGTTCAGTGCAATACTTGGATCGTGAAATGTGCCTTGCAGGGAGTGACCTATCAATGGATAAGTTTGAGATATCAGGTTTCGGTTAGACAGAGTTGGCCTAAATGACTAACGATAGTGAGAAGGTAAAGTTCGCGGGTCCTTAAGTGATGGACTAGAATTGTCTCTCACATTCGGGATTGGGAATGACATAGGACTCTCTTGAGGATCAGGGCCTTCAACGGGACTCTGGCAGTTGTTTGGAAGATGGATATTTTGTGTGTCTGACATTAATCTATTCAGAATCCATAAGAGGGTAAAAAGGGGAAGTCTTTTGAGCAGGCAAGTGCTCTTGCAAATCTCACTTGAGCTGCCTGAGCTGGAACATAGAGATATATCTGTAAATAGAGTATCTCTGCCCACTGGCAGAGCCAGAGGACCCACCTGGTGATAGAGAGTACCATGAATTTGGAATAGCTGAAAGCCCGCTCCAATGACGCATGTTCTATTATTAGCATTATAGTGAATGAATGTAAAGGCAAATAGGGAATTCTAGTGACAGATCTCCTGTCGGAAAAACCTTGACTGACTATCTTGCCCAGTTGTCAAGGTGTTCAGAGGTTGAGGAAATGCTCTCATCCTCTCAACTATTGCATTATCATACTTGCCACAGGCCTCAAAGGTCACTGCCCTGGTGATGTGGGCAGTTTGCAGCCTTTCTGCCGACCAGTGCAGTGCATGGCAATCACTATAAACCAGGTCTATGTGACCTAGTGCGTACACTGTCTACTGATGACAGCACTCAAGAAATGCTGCGGGCACAGAATTAACTTGAAGATTCTGATTCACAGCCTGGACAACTTCAGGCAGGGCAATAGGAGCTGCAACACTTTGAGCAGTTCTTATCCAATACCTGGCATCTTGCAGTCAAGACTAAATATATATATATTAGTTAGTGTTCTATCCATGAAGGAATTAAAATGGTTAGGAGTGAAGCAGGGTCTCTTACACAGCACCCTCTACAAGTCCTCTGACCGTTCCCTCGACAATCGAGATCAAACTAACTGATTTCTCTCTTCCGCCAACATCTACTCCTCCTGCTGCTCTGTATATTTTCCTACACCAGTATACAATGAATAAATAGTATGAATATACTCTATGAGTAGCAAACCAGGCACAAGTCTTAGATAGCAGGAAATGTGAAAGGTGAAATGGAGAGATGATGGTACAGGCAGTAGCAGTATTGAGTGTGAAAGACCAAACCTTTATGTTAGCAAATATTTTTCCCGATAAAAACAGAAGAATAAATAGTAGTAAAAAGGAAAAAAAAGGTTGAATGAGGAGGGGGTATTAGGGGAGAAGAAAGTTGTGTAGAGAGAAGAGTGTAAGAGGCAGAGAAGGTGCAGTTGTGGGTAAAAAGTCATAAATGAGATAGAAAACGGGTAGAGAGAAAAATAAAAGAAAAGATAAGTTGTAATAGAAGAAAGAAAACGATAGGGGTTGAAAGAAATAAGGAGGGGAAAGGGAGGGAGAGAGCATAATATAGATAGTTAGGAGGTGCCAAGCCAAGTGATGCTGAAGGATTTGTGTATGAAAGGGTGTGACTGGTTTTTGTAAGAGTTGCTGGAGGGTGTAATGATCCTTCCCTGCAGGCGATACTTGCAGCAGGTAACAATTCTGAGACTCCCATACACTACTTTGATAGGCGAACACTCTTGCTCCAATTGTGTAGTCGGGAACTCGCTAAGAGACACTTCTCTTTATTCTCTGGGAATCGTGATAGTAAAGATAGCTTGAATTGAGGGTATAAGAAAGTACTTAGATGGTTGCGTGAGGGCCTAACTACTCTTCTCTTTTTTTTTTTTTTTTTTATATCATGGATTCGTTGTTAGGTACAAGAACTTGCATGCATCGTTAGATATGGTGTAAACAAAACCTTAATTCCAAAAATAATTCCCCCCTGGACCAAGGAAAAAACCTTCACCCCAAGACGCTCTGCTATGGGCACAACCGCACATATCACACATAAGACAAATCCCCTCTACCAACAGAAACCCGACTGCGGCAGCCGGCCGAGCCCCCCAGGATGATAAAGGAAATACACCAAACATGAAAGAAGGAAGCAACAGGAAAACCTTCTCCGTAGACGCCAACAAAAGATAAACTTCTGAGAAGTAAAGAAAGGATAACTACTGTAAACGAGAAACCCAACGTGAGAGACTGCAGTAAACAATCTGGGGTTGCCAGTGCCAAAAACGTGACGCGAGGCTGATTATTACAACTCTGGGCCCAAGCCGTTGGAAAATCAGTCAAGGAGGCAGTGCAATACTGTGACGACGCGTACCCGAGGGATGCGACCGTAGGTGAGAGCTGGGACATAAGGGGGCGAGAGGAGCCACCTGGTATTGAGGTCCCAGCGAGGAAGAGGAGGGTAGCTGTGACAAAGCAACTGGAGAAAACCAAGAAAGGAGGAGGAAGGGTAGCCAACGCGCTAGAAACAGGAGACTAGCAGGCCATAGCCGAACGTTTTCCGAAGTCAAAATGAAAGACAAGACTGAGATGTTACTGACCGAAGGATTCACCATCAAGGGTACAGGCTGACGAGAGGAAGAGGTACTTCTGTAAGGAGTCCAAACACCACAAGGCCGACTGTAAACATAGAATGAAGGATTGCCAACCATGCAAAATGCTAAGCGAGTTGTAAAGCAAAAGCGGGGAAGGGGGTGGACGTTAAGGCATCAACCCCTAGACCAAGCCTGCCCAGTTGCAAGGCCATGAGAAGGGAAGAGAGGTGGGGAGGAGGTAGCCTGACCTTCCTAGGTCAAAGGGGC
>QOVD01009801.1:2623-20078 GCA_003521225.1 Tuber microsphaerosporum
TGCCCCCTCCGGGTAGCAGACCAGAGTGGGGTTTGACCCCAGGAGTTATCTGTTGCGTTGGGATCAATATCCTTCCGATTCAAAAGTAACTTTACGATTCCCTCGTGCCCCCTCTGGGCAGCGGGCCAGAGTGGTGGTTGGCCATATTTCGTGTCTGCAGCGTTGGGATTGACATCCTCTCGCGCCAAAAGTAACTTTACAGTTCCCTCGTGCCCCCTCTCGGCAGCGGACCAGAGCGGTGGTTGGCCATATTCCGTGTCTGCAGTGTTTGGATTGACATCCTCTCGCGCCAAAAGTAACTTTACAATTCCCTCATGCCCTTGGTTCACAGCCCATGAGAGCGGTGTACGGCCATATTTCGTGTCTGCCTCGTTGGGGTTGATATCCTCCCGCTCCAAGAGCAACTTTACCACTCCCTCACGTCCATCCTTAGCAGCCCGCCAGAGCGGTATTCCGCCATATTCCATATCCCCATGACTTCCGTGTGCTGCCCAGACAAGTACTGTTCTCCCCATAGTAACGGTTGCGTTAATATCCATCCTGTCGTTGTCAGTAATGCGGTAACTGTCTCCACGGCCCAGAAAAATCACTTATATATTTCAGCAAGAAAACAGTCACACTAGCTAGGCACACAAATAGGGTTAGAATACAATCCCTACGTTTGGGTTAGCGGCTCGCCCCCGGCGGTGTGGCAACGACATTTACAAGTACGAGTACCGTACTCGTACACGAAAGGCAAGCACCTGTCCGCGACCAAGTTAGCACTAATGTGGAGCAAAAAGTGATCGGAAAAAAAAGTGGTTGCAACCAGCCACTTTTTTCCCGATCACTCACTTACCCTCGCACCCTGGTACGCTCGCTCGAATCCCAATCGTGATCACGACCCATCACTCGGAAAGTATTGTTTTTTTTTTCAACTTTTTTTTTTTTTTTTTTTTTAATAATACAAACAACGCAAAATATCAACCCCCCATATTAAAACACAGTGACAAGAAAAATACAAGAAGCCAGAGAAAAAATACAGAAAAGAACCGGGGATAGACAAAAATCGATAGTCGGACTGTGTACTGTACGCCCTCGCCAGGAGGGGTACTATGGGTATTATACTCGAAGATCGGATGTCCAGAATTCTGGCGAAGTAAGCAAAAAGAACTCAAACAAGTACGGTTAACTCAAACTCAAGAATAATGAAATAGGGATGGGGGATGGGGGGAATACAGGAAATAAGGGAAGGGGAAGATTAGGATACAGGGGAACAAGAAACGGGTATAAAAATTACACATCAAAACAATAAAACGGAGGGTGAGGGGGCACATATAACTGAAACAAACAAACTAACAGAGCGATAACTAACATAAAGTAAGCAAATTTTTTTTTTTTTTTTTTTTTTTTGATGGGGGGTGATTTTTTTTATACTGGATTTTGAAATGGCCCTTTAGAGTCTGAGGCACTCGGCCTGCCGTGCATAACCTATCTCGACCCATACGACCTTGGGGCCCTATAATTTCCCCCTCTTCCTCCGTTGTAGGCTTGCTCATCTCTTCGAAAGCGCTTATTTTGAGCCGGCGGTTCGTCCTCATGTCTTCTGCGCTTTTCTGGGCGCTTTGGCGAAGTTGGGATGTGAGCCTGGTCATCTCTTCGGAAGCGCTTATTTTGAGCCGGCGGTTCGTCCTCATGTCTTCTGCGCTTCTCTGGGCGCTTTGGCGAAGTTGGGATGTGAGCCTGGACGTAATTAGAATTTTTCATGTCCGCTGAGTGACCTCCCTCAAAAGCGCTCGCGGCGCCATGGCGACGGCCAGCGTTCGCCGACCGAATACTGTCCTGGAACGCGATGGACTGGTCGGGGAGGGCTCTGGAAGAACGGGTCGGGTGAGCCTTGCTAGGGGTGTATTCTGGCTGGCGACCGGACCGACGTTTGGGAAGAGAAGGTGGAGGCGAACGACTGCGAGAGAGGTTGCGTGGAGTGCGGCGAGGAGGAGTAAGTTCACGGCCTGGAGACGGAGCCGGAGAACGACGTGCAGGACGGGTAGGCTCGGTGAGAGGGGTGTACCTATCCCCCTTGAATGTCTGGTTACCAAAACGGTGCCAGCCGCTCCTATCATCGGTTTGTTGCGAAGCATTGGATCCCGATAAACCATAGAGACCACCACGGCTACCCAAGTTCCTGCGAGGCGGAGAGAGGTCCCTAAGTCTCCCTCTGTTGATATCTCGTGCTGGTGACCTTGAACGAGGTCTTCTATCGCGCTCACAGCGGCTGTAATTGGGGTCGCCCGAGTGACGCACAGAAGAACGGAATTGATGGTTGGAGCCTGTTTCCCTACGGCGATAACTATCCCTCTGACGAGAGCGGGCTCTGGAGTCAGTGATCGAAGGTCTCCAGTAATCTCCTCTCGGCTGGCGTCCGTCGTTTTGCTCCTTTATTTTGGTAGTTTTGGATGCGTCGTATGGTTCACAGGGGGTTTTGTCTGGAGTGCGGGCATCGCCGTAGTGACTTTTCTCGCGGGGAGGAGTAAAATGATTGTTCTCCTCGAATGGAGTAACATCGCCACCATGGTTCTCCTCATCATGGGGGAGAGTAAAATGAGCGTTCCCCTCGAGTGGAGCAACACCGCCGTTGTTATTCTCCTGAGGGAGCGTAGAAAGATCCTTCGGCTCTGGAGTATGAGCATGATCGTCATAGTTCTCATAGGGGAGAGTAGAGTAACCGTTCCCCTCTAATCCAGCGCCATCACCATTGTAATTTCCCTCGCGAGAAACAGTGGAAAGGTTATCCCGCTCCCAAGTATGAACAGTGCCGTCACAGTTCTCATGAGGAAGAGTAGAGTAACCGTTCTCCTCGAATCCGACGCCATCACCATTGTAATTTCCCTCGCGAGAGACAGTGGAAAGGTTGTCCTGCCCCCAAGTATGAACAGTGCCGTCACAGTTCTCATGAGGAAGATTAGAATAACCGTTCTCCTCAAATGGAGTAACACCACCGCTGTGATTCCCCTCATGGAGTGACGTAGAAAGATGGTTCTGCTCGGAGGTGTGGATATCGCCATTGAAGTTCGATTGGGAGAGAGTAGAATACCCGCTCTCCTCGAATTGGGTAGCATTGCCGCTGTGACTCCCATGAGATAGGGCAGAGGGGTCGCTCAGTTCCAAAGTATGAAGATCCTCGTCACAGTTGTTGTGGGGAGGAGTAGAGCAACTGTTCTCCTCGAATGGGGTAACATAACCGCTGCGACTCTCCTCATGAGAGAGGGTGGAAATATCGTTCTGTTCGGAGGTATAAATATTGCCGTTGTGGCCCGCCTCATGAGGGAGTCCGGGAAGGTCGTTGGGCTCCAAGGCATGAACGTCGCCGCTATGATTTTGCGCATGAGATAGCGCTGAAACATCTCCGTTCTCCAAAGTACAAAAATCGCCGTTGGGGTTCTCCTCGTGGGGGAGTGTAAAAAGGTTCTTCTTCTCGGAGGAAGAAACATCAGGAGCGATTCCTTGAAGAGAGGTGGGAGTAAGGGAGGTTTTCTCTCCAGAGGGAGGCGGGGTGAGAAGAGACGCTATCTTCTTTGGAGCGGGGGTGACAAGATGCCCGTCGGGAGATGGAGAGACACAACAATGTTTTGGAGATGCGAGACCATTGCCAATGAAAATAGACCCGTCTTGTGAGTCGACAGAGTGGCGTCCGCCATTTCCTAAGGTGTCGTGATCATCAGAGTCGAAGATGTCGAACGAGCTTGTATCTTTATGTTCCTCGGCGGCAATTTGGGCTCCTCCGACCATGCGTAACGCAGGAATAGAGATGGAGGTCGGAGTGTCGCCCTCCCCAGTAGGGAAATTTTCGACAGAAAACCCTTGGGAGATGGGAGGAGGGGAGGTCATCCGTGGCGGAGTATCGGGGAATGAATTCCCTTCTTCATCACTATTAGTATCATATAATGTAAGGTCCTTGGAGTAGAGGGCAAAACATACCAGTCGCGCTCTTACCGGGACCGGCATTTTCGATAGAAAACCCTTGAGAGGTGGGAGGAGGGGAGGTCATCCGTGGCGGAGTATCGGGGAATGAATTCCCGTCTTCATCACTATTAGTATCACAAAATGTAAGATTCTTGGGGTAGAAGGCAAAACATACCAGTCGCGCTCTTACCGGGACCGTCAATTCTGGTGGCGGATACCCCCAAAGGAGAAATTTCCTCTATCTAGCGGTTAGTACGGTCTCAATTAAAAGAAGATAGGGTTGGAGATACCATGGTTGGCGTCCGACTCGGTCTTGGTGATGGTGGAGTAGGCTTCGATATCTGATGGATCGTTGTCCGTCGCCTCTCCAACGAAAGAAGGTTGGAGACCACTGGCGAAAGCCTCGTTCGGGCCCTTGTCAGAAAGGGGCTCCTGATTAAGTGCATTTGCTGAAGTAGCAGCATAAGGCCCCGGAGCTGAGGCATGGTTGGAGGAAAGCGACCCCTCTTTTGGGTCGGCCACGAAAGACGACATATTTGAAGTCTTGGGAAAAGTTGTTGTGATGAAAATGTAAAAGAGGATGAAGGAATATTTTTGGAGAGGGATCCGTTGATAGAAAAGTTTTTCACGAGAGGAAGTGTTTCGCGTGAAGGAAGAATGTTGTTGTTTGGGGGAAGGGAGGGAGGGTGTTTGGGGGGGGTATATATGGGATTTACTCAAATCAGAACTGAATGGCAAGAGAACAGGAAGCTCAATGGCAAGAGGACAGGAAGCTCAATGGAAATGGAAAGCCCAATAGAATGAGGATTCAATAGAACTGAAGGCTCAATAGAATGGAGAAGGAGTGACTCGTTTTTGCAGAGGGTTGTGCTACACCTATATATCATATAAAAAATAGGGCGAGGGAGAGGGCTTTCCGGGCGTTGAAGTCGGGGGTGTTGTGAAATTTAGGGGTGTACCCACGGGTAGGAGATCTAGGGTGGGGCAAGAGGCAGGAGGTAAAGAACACGGGAGGGACGGGTTAGAAGTATAGTATCACAAGAGCTGTATGGCCTTGGAGTGGGTGATAGATGAGGGCAAGGGAAGAAACACGTACACCTGATGTTACGTTGAACTCTCTTAAGAAAGCTGACGCGCATTGATCTAGCTAGGCTCTAAAGTATCCCCTGCCTTGTGGCATGCCCTTATGACGGATACAATTCGTGATCCATTTCCCCAGGAACCACAGTTATCCGTCTTCTTTGTATGGTTCCCTCATGAGCCACTGGGGATCCCACAATTCCTGCGATACTATCATTACCCAGAAAAGGCTGTAAGGCCTAATAGGTACAAGAGCCCTCACTTTCCCTTGGCGCCTGTGTTTCTAACGTCATCTTACTGTACTACCGGTTGTAGTATGTGTGAACGTAATAGAATGCCAAGACTGGCACTGAGCGAGTGATTTCCAATGATACTCGGTTACTTCCGGAGGACCCTTGTTCATCTGCTGGCACGTGAGGGAAAGCTTAGCTTGGACCCCTGACCTTTCTCCAAGTTACCGCAGACTTCTGCTTTCACACTCCAAACAAACTGTCGCCCCCAACAACCATGGCCACCGGCTACAGAAGCATCCCGACAGAGGACGGTACATATGAAGAGGGTGAGGAACATCTCACCACCTTCACCGAACCATTGATCGGAGACAACGGCGACAACGGGGGGAAGGGTCCTGAAGATAGTGGCAAGGTCGGGCTCTGGATCTGGCTACTCACCGTGAGCGCCGGTATCAGCGGGCTTTTATTTGGATGTGTGTTTTCATTTTGTCTTTCTTTCCCTGAAGCTTTTATTTCTAGTGAGCTTCTCGGGAATTGTTTTCTGATCAAGTTTGATAGACGATACCGCATCTATTTCCGCCGCACTCCTACACCTTGCCCCGTCATTATCCACCCCCGAACATGCAGTCACGACGTGGGATAAGTCACTCATTACCTCGTCAACTTCTCTCGGAGCTCTGATCGGCGGACTATTCGCTGGTTTGCTGGCGGATTACATGGGGCGTAAAGGCGTCATCTACGTCGCCGACGCCCTATTCGTTGCGGGAGCCGCCTGGCAGGCACTCTCGAACAGTGTCGCTGCGATGGTTGTTGGCAGGGCCGTTGTGGGGTTAGGCGTTGGTGTGGGGAGCTTGATTGTCCCGCTTTACATCTCGGAATTGTCACCTCCATCGCACCGTGGGAGGCTTGTCATTATAAACGTGTTATTCATCACATTCGGACAGTTGATTGCTTATGCATTGGGGATTATCCTATCCCCACCCACGCTTTCTCAGGACGCCAGCTGGAGGTACATGCTCGGGCTTGGGGGACTGCCAGCAGGCCTACAAGCCATCATAATGATATTCATGCCCGAGACACCCCGGTGGCTGCTGCAGCACTCACGGCGCAATGAAGCTGCAAAGGTGATAGCGAAGGTCTACGGAAACCTCACGGCTCGAGAAGTAGATCAAGTAATCACAGGAATAGAAGCGGGGGTATCAGCAGATACCTCTGATACTCTTACCGAGAAATTCAAGCTTCTCTTCAGCGTCGGCGGGAACCGTCGTGCACTGACTATAAGCTGTCTGTTGCAGGGTCTTCAGCAAGCCTGCGGTTTTAACTCGCTAATGTACTTCTCCGCAACTATATTTTCCATGGTCGGGTTCAAAAATCCGACCGCAACAGCCATGGTAATTGCGGGTACAAATATGGCCGCTACCGCGGTAGCCTTCAATCTCATCGACCGCCTTGGCCGCCGTCGCATCCTTTTGCTATCAATCCCGGGCATGGCTATAGGCCTCCTCCTTTGCGCCCTCGCATTCTACCACCTCCCTATGCTAGCCCCCGACATCGCTGCCGCCCCAAACACCACATCTATTATGAACCCCTGGTCACCGTTCCTAATCCTCTTCATGGCGTTTTACGTCGCTTCGTATGCGCTAGGAATCGGCGCAATCCCGTGGGTCGTTCAATCCGAGTTCTTTCCCATGCGAGTGCGTGGTCTCGGCACAGGTATGGCTACAGCGACAAACTGGATACTAAACTTTATCGTTGGCGTGAGTTTCTTGCCTGCGGTGGAGTTGATGTATGGGGGCGCGGCCGGCTTGTTTGTGTTTTATGCTCTGGTGTGTGTGGCTGGGACCTTGGCGGTGTGGTGGATGTACCCGGAGACGAAGGGTCTTAGGATGGAGGAAATTGAGGAGGTCTTGAGGGAGGGGTGGGGGAGTGCTGCGAAGAGAGTTGATTGAGAACACGGATTAAGACGTGGCATATTTGAGCTTAGAATTGTGCATTGTTAGGCGCTTTAGGTTGGGCTTTCCTCTTCTTTGATTCTTTACTTGAGGTGGGGTCCTCGAGGGGCTGGTTGGTTGGTTTGTTCATTTAGGCCCGGGGTATGATGAATTTTTTCTCAGTGTCGTGTGATCAAGCACCGATACTCAATGATACTACCTTTTGACAATGCAATTCAACTATTTCTCCCTATTGCTTACATTTTCACTTTTGTTTCTAGTTTCTATCTGTAATTATTTCTAGCCAGTATTATAGCTCAGCGATGCCATTATCGCGCCCACGCCACCATTCGGATGATCCGCTCCCTCCCGATCTGATGGAGAAAAAGACACCTATTCTCCACCACCACCACCACCGTACCTCTCTCTCCACAAAGCCCACCATCGCTTTCCAAGACAAATGTAGGTAGGTAGGGGCTGGATGGCTTCCTGCCCGTAGGCTTAAGTCCCCAAAGTTCTAAATTTCAATCGGTCGCGCAGTACCGTAGGCATGACCTGATATTTTCACCGTATCGTATGGATTTGGATGACTTTTTTTTTTTTGATTCGCCGAGACGATATTTCATCCATAGTATAATTCTCAACCGGTATTCCTTTAGTTTAGAGATGTAGCTACTACCGTATAGCAAAAGTTTAACATTATTGCGAGCTCCTAGTTAACGTATTATAGTAGGTTTTGCGGTACGATATGATATTGTTTGCCGTTTGTTCCCGCCCGCCCCGCCCCGCCCCTTCCCTGCGATTTATTGTGTCGTCGTGTGTCGATCGCTCGCTTGCCTGCTCGGGAGTTATATTAGAATACCGGTACCGTAGTATGTAGCTTTCTCTGGTCCCCCAGCCGCTCACTTTTTCCAATACACACGTGCAGTGGAGGCTGATTGGGGGTTTCTGCGGACTGGACTGATGATTTGGCCATATTTATTTCTTGGCACAGAGTGGATCATTGGTTGTGGCTGGGAATGTCCCTGTGGGATACTACCGTTAGTCCTATGTTCCCGTCGGGATAGATAATTATACACTCTGTTTTCTGCCGTACTATAATAGTGTTTAGGTTCCCTTATACATTTTACCATAGATTATTCTAGTAAGTGTGTAAGGAAAGGTGTCTTATGAAGGGGTGAGTCTAAGTTATTAGTTTCCTTACCAGCCCAACCGGAATTTCCAAGAGATGTATTATTATAGCCTTTGTCGCTTGTTTCCTTGGGGGACTCGTCTATGCAGGAGGTATATAACTCTTTTAAAACGAGCGCCGCTGGTTAGGTAGAAAACGCTCTTGTCTGGCCTCTCGATCCGGGTATTTTGAGTGAAACATATTTCATTTGCTAAGTTCTCTGCCTATATAGTTTTGCAATCATACTTGGGCGCAAACCATTATTATAAGCCATGCTGCAACGAGTCTCAGATTTTAGTATTATTATATTTCTTTCCTTAATTATCATAGTAACATACCAGCAATACAATTTGCTCGCCGGGTATCTATTGCTCTTAATGTGCGCCCGGCGGATGAGCGTTTATGTCTAGATCTACAATACGAATCTACCGCCTATCATATCATACCTAACCCTTCTCCCATGTAATCGTAACGAGGCCATTGCATAATAAACATGAGATAGTGCAAGAATCGGGATAACGAAAGGGTGAAAGGAGAGAGACATAGACAGCGCCGATCAGCCGGCGAGGGTTTCAAGTCGTATTTTAAAGGATGATTTACTTGATATTTGTTAGGTGGAGGGCATGCAAGCACTGTAGTCGGGGAGTCTACCCCCCCAGCGCGATGGTATGGTACAAAGATACCAGTGGTATGATACATACTGTAAGAAATATTACAACTTTATTTAAAGAAAACGATAACATATAGGTTACGGTGTGGCCACCAAATTTGCCTAACACTAACCTATCAAGCACTGCTAAAAAGAGAAAAAGAGAAAAGCTGCGCCAATAACTTCCTCATATCAAGTAGATGGAAGAGTTCAGGCATTAGGAGATGTCCAGTAGAAGCTCTCAATATGGTTTGAACTCAGGATATTAAATGTGGGTTTTTGGAGAGATTGTGGGAGTCTATGCCCAGGAGGGAGGGTATGATAGCTGCTGTATCCAATGCAAAATGACTATTATACAAGGTATTATTTATTTTTTGTTCCATGGTTTTACATGAAAGTTTCTTTATATTTATTGTCTATCTCAACTTTTCATTACCCTCTAGGCGGTGGTGGCTGTATAGGAGGGGGATTTGTAGTGGTCGAAAGGTTACCATTGCGGCCCCGGTCGAAATGATTTAGGAGAGTACTTTACCTTTCTACTTCAATTCTCGCTATCCACCCCCTGGGTGAAGTATCATAGATACAAGTAGATCGTAGTAGCATACGATATAGACATACCGAACCTCACTCGCAAGCATTGACATTATCACTCAAAACACAACCTCACGATCGTTTGCGAAAAGCAAATCGAGTGTATCGTGGAAAAACTAGGGTGAATGTCATTATCATTTTGTAAATACTGCCCCACACTATCATACAAATGCCCCTCCTCCTTCTCCACTAGCTAAACGAAAGGATCCGCAATCTCACGGCATGCAGTCTACGAGACAACAAACTACTCCAACTCTTTAACAACCGCCTCCAGAATCTCCTCCGGATTCCTATACCTCGCACCGGGATGCTTCGCAACCCTCTGCCACACCTCTCCGTGTCGCGGCTCGGTAATCCCCAGCTTGTTGAGCACGTCGCCCCTCTTCTCTTCAGTCCCATGCATGTTCAGGAACTTCCAGTACCACGCCCACGTATCGCCGTAATCCGGGTCTACCAAGATTGCCTTTTCAAACCAATTAATCGCCTTGGGCAGCTTCCTCTCCGCCCAAAAGTTTCGTGCGACAGCGACGTACAGGATGGGGTCATTGCCGACTTTCTCAATAGCCTCAACGAGACGCGGACGACGATGAGTGCGCTGCTCAAGGTACCAGATTGACTCTGCCCAGAGGAGGCCGGAGTGTGGGCATTCCTGAAGGGCTTTCGCCATGAGGGTCTTGGCTTGCGAGGTGTTGTTCGCGCGTCGCTCGACACGGACGCTTTCACACCAGAGTTGCGCGGATTTAGGCACTGCGAGGCGGGCGCGGTCGAGGACTGAGCGAGCACGGACGAGGGCGCCGGCTTTTTCTTCAAGACGGGAGAGGAGAAGCCAGAGCGGGACGCTTGTGGGACATGCTTTGGTACCGGTGTTGTATGCCTCCCGGGCGGGGGGGAGTCGGCCCTCAGCTTCGTATATTTGACCTTTCATCATCCAGAGTTTGTCTGCCTTGGGGTATAGCTGCAATCCATGATTTACCAAATCCAGAGCAGCGTCGGTGTTCCCCTGCTGCCGCTCGAAGGCGACGGATTTGATCCATACCCTATCCGTGCCCGCTTCGCGTCTGGCGGTAGCGAGGAGTTCACGGGCGGCGGCGTGCTGAGTATTTTCTGCTTCAAGCTTGACAGCAGCAAGCCAAATGTCTTCGTTGTTGGGGTTCTGATTGAACGCTTTTCCAAGGACGATTCTTGCGCCGTCGATATCTCCCGCTTGCCATTTCTCCTTGGCGAGCATCATCCATAAAATTTCACTCTGCGGGCAGGCTTCAACGGCTTTTTCGAGGACGTTCCAGAGAGCTTCTTTCGTGCCGTGGTTTTTTTCAAGGTCTGCAGCTGCGCGCCAGATGCTCTTTTTCACCAAGAATACTCTTAAAGCGTACGCATATATCGCCCTAGCAGTTTCGTACTTTCCTCGAGAGATAGAAGCTTCAGCGTCGTCCATCCAGATCTTCTTCCTATCATCATCTTCTTCTAGTTGCCAGCCCAGGGTTTCCCGTATGATAGCTTGGCAGGTCTCGATTGCACCCTCTTCTTCGCATTTCTCGGCCTCCTTGATCCAGTCTTCCCGTGTGGGCATTGCCTCTACCCGGGCGAGAGCTTGGACGGCGCGCTTCATGACGTTGACCTTGTTGGCGTTACCTTGCTGCTCTTGGAGTCTTGCTGCAGCGATCCAGATTTCCGGACTTGTGGGGATGGCCTTGCGGGCTTTGTTGAGGACTAATTGGGCGTTTTCGAATGTTTCTAGACGTGCTAGGGCTAACCAGAGTTCTATACTCAAGGGGACGAGTTCGACAGCTCTTGCGAGGAGTATTTTGGCGTCTGCTGGATCTTCTTCGAGTTTTACGGCTTCCTTCCAGAGGACGACTGAATGGGGGATGATGTCGAGGGCTTTTCTGAGAACCCTTTTCTTCGCCCGTAGTTCTGATTCAAGCTCCATTGCTTCCACCCACAGCTTAACGGCTTTGGGGTTGTGGCGGACCGCATCTGCTACAATGATTTTGGCGTTCGCGGGTTCGTTTAGACGCATTGCTTCCAACCACACGTCTTCGTTTTTCGGGCAGTGTTCGCAGCCTTGGGCCATAAGACTTCGGGCTTGGACCATTTTACCAGCTACTTCTTCAAGGCGGGCGGCTGCGATCCAACCGGGTCCGTGTTTGGGATTTGTTTTGATGACACTCTGTAATAGCTCTCTAACACGCTTGATATCGCCGACCTGCTCTGCAGTTTGTGTAGTGCTCCGGTTGAGCGATGTGAGATAACCTTTTGGATCAATGTTCGTAGCACCGGTTACGGAGTCACCCCCAGATCTATCCAACCTTGCTTCTAGCACTTTTGTCTTCGCCTTTCCAATGTCCACAAAGTTCGTCATAGTCCCATCGGCCGCATCAGCAGAAACCGTAGTGGTGCCCTCATCCTGAACAGAAGTCTCAAACTGCGAGCCGGCAGCATTGACTAATACAGAATCCGGGGTCGGGTAGAACTTCTGTCGCATGGCCTGTCTTGCCCTCCTATTCCTCCCTGTAAGGTCCCCTACTTCAGGTAAGCTCGCCCAATCGTCATCGGTGAGGGTTTCCAGTCCTCGCTTCAAGTCGGCGAATTGGTGCTGGATTTTGGGATTTTTGCGTTCGTATTCCTCGCGCTCGACTTTCTCACGTGCTTCCCTATATGATGACGAAGGAGTCGGCAAAACTGTCTCGTATAAACCATGATGATAAACCATGCATTCCACAACAAAAAATAAGAGTGGCAAACATGAGAAAGGAAGGGGTGGGGGAGGAGGGAGGATACCTTCGTGACTTCCGCCTTTTCTCCATCTTCTCATCTACACTTTGGTATATTCTATCTGCCTCGTCGTCGTCTTCATCATATGCCCCTCCAGCGAAAAGTCCAACTTCATTCTCGGGGTCTTGAAATCGATCGTCGTCATCGTCATCATCGTCTTTTTTCTTATCCGCACCCTATAGACTATCATTAGCAAATATGTAAAAGAAGGCAGGAAACGACAAACAAACATAAGCAGTCGGTGGCGCCTGTCCTAATGCTTCTGCTCTTCGCGCGAGAGCGGCCTTGATAGCTTCTTCTGAAGGGCCTTCACGTGCGGGACCGATATCGGATCGCGTTGTGAATCCAGTAGCACCACGACCGAGGCCAGCAACATAGTTCGCCGGAGCTGGCTCATCGAGGAAGTTACGTTTCATCATCTCGACGGTTTGTCGCTTGGTTGGTTGTAGGAAGGGGAGAGGAAATAGCGTTTGTGAGGCAAGATATAACAGTTAGAAAGGAAGGAGCAAGCCGAGCAGAAGGGTTGACCTGGGATAGTCACGTGAGACTAATTATGACAAACCTTGGTGCTGAGTGGTCTGCCAGCGACCAACGCTGTCGGCTGTTTCTGGGATTTCTGTGCTGCTGTCCAGGTATAATACCGGTGCTTGTAAGGTAGGTTGCAGTACGGTAGTTCGCCTAGGTGTTCACTATTTATGGGAGGCAAGGCAAATAGTCATACAATGGGAGTCCTCGATGTTTACAAGAGGTTGTAGAATCGCGCCGGGTGGTAGTCGCTTTGGTAGGTATGTTGGGAGCCTGGGCTCAAAGATGGTGCATGCTGATATGATACAACATGTCTTCTGAGATAGTAACCCGAGAACCCCAAATGAATGTACTCGAGGACGAGTACACCCTATACCTATCGAAGCGGCTACAACCCGGCGCGACTCTAAAGCATAGCACCGGTACGACATTCCACGACAGAGTGAGCCCTCTGCATAACGAGAATGCCCATACAAATAATCCCTGTCCTATAAGAGTTCTATGGGTGCTCTCGTCATGCTGTGCTCTCGCTTCGCTGTGGGTTACTGTAATGCCTACCGGTAGACTATATCCATACCGCATTAATTTTGGTAACTTATGCTGCTCGAGTGCTCGAGTACAGTACTGGTACCGGTACGGTAGATCTCCCTTGACAATACAAAACCTGGAACTTGCTTAGTAACGAACAGCAAGCGTCGGCTCTTGGTTTCGAAGAGTTTCACAGGCCTTGGCGGCTGATAACGACTGGGTTCAACCTGCAGGTTCGGTCTCATTTAACTGTGGCCCAGAAACTCTCACGTCGTCCCTATTCCCCCCCCCCCCGCCACTGCCGTGATCTACTCAAGGCGACTCCGCTCCTCCATACACTTTAACCCGTATAACCAGCGCTACAATCATGGAGGCCATTCAAAAGGAGTACGAGCGCCTGATTAAGAGAGCAAACCTTTCCAAGAGCATTAACGATGTCGACCATTGTTTGAGGTTGTTGGAAAACGCCCGGGAAGCTATATTGAGAGGTTTGACGCTATGTCCATTCTATTAGTTAAACGAGCACTGGTAGTTCTGACTAGGCACAGATCCGACGACCTCGAAAGTGACTTTGGTGAAGCTGCAACAAGCCATGAGCACGGGCTTGAGTAAAGTCCAAGACGACCATAAGGAAATTTACACTGGACTCAACCGCTATGGGAAAGCTCTTGACAAAGTACCTTGCCTCCCTACCCCCAGTCATTGTACTATCGTATCTAACATAATAGACATTCAAAGCGGCTTCTACCTATTCCACAAACGATTATGACGCTCTAACCTCCCAAGCGCCACTTATAAAACGAGCTATAGCCATGCATTTGATTCGCGAGGGCCAATTTTGCGTGGCAGACTGTTTCGTTACCGAAGCCGGTCCAATCGATATCCCGCCGGAGCTTCAGCAGGAGTTTCAAGAGATGTACGAGATTCTAGATGCTATGCGTACCCGCCGTGACCTCTCCTTCGCGATCAGCTGGGCTCATCAGAAATCGGTCCAACTGGAACAACGGGGCAGTAACCTGGAGTTCGAACTTTGCAAGCTACAGTTTATCTGGCTGTTCATTGAGCTGCCGGATCGCGCTATGGCATACGCCAGGCGAGAATTTTCCAGGTTCCAGGAGAAACACTTAAAAGACATTCAGCAGCTCATGTGTGCCTTTTTGTTTCTACAATCTCCAGAGAAGTCGCCATACTCGAGGATATTTGCGGACCCGGAGAAGAGCTGGAACGATGTTGCGCATTCCTTTACGAAGGAGTTTTGCAGTCTGCTTGGGTTGAGTGCCGAGAGTCCTCTCTACATTGCTGCCACGGCTGGAGCTATTGCTCTGCCGACACTATTGAAGATGGCTTCTATCATGAAGGAGAAGAAAACTGAATGGAGCACAGTTAATGAACTTCCTGTAAGGGATCCCCGTTTCTTGGCCCCTGGTTTAACGCGAGATACTAACCCATATGGAAAAACAGGCGGAAATAGCGCTCCCACCGGGATACCAGTTCCACTCCATCTTTGTATGCCCGGTATCTAAAGACCAGACCACCGATAGCAATCCTCCGATGATGCTTCCTTGCGGTCACGTTATCGCTCGGGAGTCACTTCAAAGATTGGCAAAGGGGGGGAGTAACGTCACGCTAAAATGCCCTTACTGCCCTAGAGAGAGCAGTCTCCAGCACGCTACACCGGTAATTATCTGATTGTTTGACTTTTCGGTTCGGTGTTTAGGACGATTGTTCATAGGGTCCCTTCTTATCTGGAGTTTTCTTCTACTTGTGCAAAAAATATCAAAATTATGATGCTCAATTTTCCGAAAGTCGATTTTAGCTCTGGTCGGTAAGGCAAATGTATTAGTTTATCGTAGACTGCACTTGTACTAGTACATACGGTCCTACCGGTATCTCCTCGACCAGCGAATGGTGGATAATTCCTCCTGTCAATGTTTGAGATACAGGTTACTCGGGCAGGGAGCGCGTTACAGTCATCTCCGGCTGAGACATTCCAGGGGTGGCATATTCCGCCGCCTCATTGAATCTGATACAAGGTTTGGCAATGAGTTATGGAGCAGTTATTTAAGGTTAAGCGCCAAATATATCCCTGTTTGTTCCGTTAACAGTTCCTTCCTCCATCCCGTGACTGTGAATGATTCTAAAGAGACGCCGCCCATGTCCGGGTAATCGTTTTAGGGCTCGTGCCCTTAACACACACCTCGTTCTAACAGTCCCTTTCTCAACTTTGTGGGTGACTCTTACCAAAGGCTGGTCAACGAACTTTCTACAACAGCCGACGACAAACTCAACGGCAATCAACCACAGACTGACCATCAACACCCAGCGACAACCGGATTAATCAGTAAAGATGTGGGTTTCATTTTCTTCCCCTTGCGTTTAAATCTGTTGTTTCTTGTAGAGGTGGTTTGGGTTGGACAGTTTTTCAGCCTGGGCATTCGGTCCAATAAGCGGGGTGAAAAGCCAATTGTACTGACGATAAATCTCAGGGTTAATCTCCGCACACAAAAGCGCTTAGCAGCCTCTGTCGCGGGCATCGGAAAGGGCAAGGTGTGGCTCGACCCCAACGAAATGAACGAGATCAGCAACGCCAACTCCCGTATGTCGTCTTATTTGCATATCACCTACGAACCGCATAATAGCTAACAACTATAGGCCAAACGATCCGCAAGCTTTTCAAGGATGGCCTTATCATCAAGAAGCCCAACACCATGCATTCTCGCTACAGGACTCGTGAACTCGCTGCCGCCAAGCGAGCCGGCCGTCACACTGGTTTCGGTAAGAGAAAGGGTACCAAGGATGCTCGTATGCCCTCTCAAGTTTTGTGGATGCGCCGTCTCCGTGTTCTCCGTCGTCTTCTCGTCAAGTACCGCGCCTCTGGAAAGATCGACAAGTACCTCTACCACAGGCTTTACCACTTGAGCAAGGGTAACACCTTCAAGCACAAGAGAGCGTTGATCGAGCACGTTCGTCTTCCTATTATTCTAATCGATACTCCCGTACTGATGAAGAAAATAGGTCCACAAGGCCAAGGCTGAGAAGCAACGCGAACGCATACTTAAGGAGGAGATGGACGCCAAACGGGCAAGGACCAAGGCCGCCAGGGAGAGAAAGCAGGCTCGTGTTCAGGAGAAGAAGAACGCCCTCTTGGCGGGTGCGGAGGACGAGGCGGCGGCGGAGAAATAAAGCGTTTTTGTGAATGAAATATGAAAACGCTTTCTCTTTTTTTTTTACCTTTTCACTACCTTTTCACTCTCTCCCCTGTTCTTTTACCGGTATGTATCTGTTTTTTTAGTATTGAGAAGAGGCGATTGTGGGGCAAAAGCAAAAAAATCATTCGGACACCCGAACCGCGGCCATACGACCCCCTCCGCAGTGAATTCGTCGGGACAGATGTGATGGGAATGAAATAATGTACCTTCCTAGGTTGCAGAATCCGCCTTGGTAATGAAAGATGAGAAAACCCCTTCAATCACAGTCAATCCCAGGCCCTCCCTGCAGAATGCCAGCAATGCTTTTTGTCCCAGCAAAAGCGCAACGTTTCACCCATTCCTACCCCGGCATTTTCCTAAGGAGATTTATGGCTGATTTTAAATGACAAAGGCCATCTGCGTAGCTCTCTTCTAGCACGAGAAAAAATTACAAAATTTATCAGTGTTTTTTATGATTTTTTTGTGATGTGTTTTCCTGCCTAGAAGCTAAAGTATTGTTTTCTTGGCCGTGGGCGAAACGCTATGTTTTTGCTGTAATAGAGAAAACTTTGCTAGTAGTCGGCAGGGAGGTCTCGAGTTAGCTAGCATAGAATACCGGCAGGTTTTCTCGGAAATGATATCAGCCGCAGGCTAGATTTAACGGACTCGTTCGAGTACTAGACACACTAGATATCACTCGGAATAACTACCACTTGTCAAAAGACGGCATAGGCTTTAGAGATGACAACGCCAATTAATTTCTCCCTAGAAAACACTGCAAGACCCGGCGACTAGCCAGCTAACCGAGAAACCAACACCACGCAGGCAGCTCCAACCCCCCC
>QOVD01009802.1:0-25506 GCA_003521225.1 Tuber microsphaerosporum
GTTCGCTCCGCACATGAGGGGGACTTGTAGATGGCTAATCGACATAATGAGGGCTCCGTAGTCCAGGATGGGTTCCCGTGCTGCAAGAGTGACTTGAGAAAGAGTCTCCCGGACAAGTTTCCGGAGAACAAGAGTGTTAAAAATAAGATAGAAGCTCGCCCTCCTTCCCCACTTTGGTTAAAATCTGTCGAGCCGAGCGCTCGACAGATCGCTTGCTAGATTTACGTATCACAAAATATTACTAATACATCACTAACCCTTCCCATCTTTCAGCCGCATCTCTCCCCAAACTTGTTCAAGTGCTTGCGGCTCTCAAGCATCCTGATGCCTTGGCGCCAAGATGTCCTGAATTCTCCAATCTACTCATGAAAGCCGCAAGCACACCCCCCCTCAACTCCATCTCTGCCCGCCCCCGACAAACTAACCAGCACTAAACACGAGTGCTCGCATTAACCTCGCCCAGCGTGTAGCCTACCATACACGCCCCTCTCTCGCCTGCCCCTGGACACCGCAATCGCCCCTCTCGTTTCAACTATTTAACTACCGTGTTAATAACCCACCAGATTAACTCTCCCGATCCGACGCCTTCGCAAAATTATACAGCAGCACCCACAACATCATGAAGGAGATACTGTTACACGCGGAGCGCACCCCCCATACCATTAAGCCAATGAACAATGCGAAAATCCATCGGCGAAGCGAACCTTACCGCCCCAGGACCAAGTGCTAGATCTTGAATGAGCAGAAAGCCACATTATGGACTACCGGTACATCGTACAAAAAGGAAAGAAGGAGTTACGATACAAAGTGGCAGTGATGAGGGCTAGACTAGAGCCGAGGCCGGCCCATCAGGGTAAGTTGGCGTTGGGGGAACTTGAAGAGAGGAACTCATATCGGTCTGTCGGATCACTACTATAATCATAACATAAAAGATAGGGGGGGGGAGGGGGGTGTTAGCAGCTCGATACAGCGCTTGTCCAGACTTACACGTATTTTTCTCCAGTCTCTGCGGCCTAGATCGGTGATCGACATCGCGCATATCCGGCTTCCCGGGTACGATACAATTCATATGGCCCGGTACGCCGACAAACGGGGCTTATTATAATATCAGAGAGGCATAGGTGACTAGCGTGGGAGATACCCAATTTCCTATTGAGGTATCGGCTCAATTCGAGAATAATCTTTGGTGTATTATATTTTGAGATGCTGGTTGCTGGAGAACCCGGAGCAGGGATCCAAGTGAACATGGCGATTTGTTAAGAGAAACGGAAGGGAAAGGTGGGGAAAAAAAGCAGGTGGTCTAATGATATGATATACTTGGCGATGTACGGTACCATACGGGTTAGAGATAGCAAACACTTGTAGAGGTAAAAAGCGAAAATAGAAAATAGAAAATAGTGAACTATGGGCCCCAAATCACCCCCCCCCCCAGAAGGGAAGAGAGGTTACTTCCAGCTCGCCTTTAAATCAAGATCCGAGGGGAGCTTTCTCCCAGACACCAGACACCAAAGCACAAGCAAACCTACCCCATTATCCAGCGAGGAGTTTGAAACCAAGTTGGATAATCAGACAAAGACTCTCCCAAACTAAAGCAGACCCGCCACAGTAGATGAGTAATTCTCGGTCGCGATAAGTCCCAAAGAACACTCTACCTGTACTGGCTTTTAGGTCGTAGTAACACTGGTAGTTCTAGACCTAGATCTGTAGATCATATCTTTACTCGTAAGGCATGGCATTGCGCGCTAGATGGTAATAGTCACTCTAAATTGGACACTTACATCAGGGCTTCTATCCAGGCCCTTGGTTTGCCGCCTTTCTCTGGCTTCATTTCGTGGTAGGATCAATGTTTATATGCAGCTAGTCGGGCCGGACTGTTGATGCTTGCCGACTTTCGAGTGACTGAGTAGGAAGGCTCTGGTTTTAGGGAGTTTTCGGGGTGTATGGATGTATTAACCTGGATTATAGAGAATACTAGCGCATGTGTAGGTAGTCTTTGCAGTTACATGATTATACGGGCATGATACCGGTAAGTTATCTTCACCATTATTGCTACAGCAAGAACAAACAGTCAGTGATAAGGCTATGATAGATTCTAATAGTACTTAATGCTTGTACAAGCAAAAAAAAGAAAGATAGAGAGAAAAGGAGGGGTTAGGTTTTTGGTACTAGATGACGAAGAAAACCCCTTGTTCCTTTTTGGTGGTCAATTCTTGCATGTGGTTGCTTACATCCAGACTCGGGATGGTTTTGCCCCACCGGCTCTACATGCATCGGCCAGCTATGCAATGGTGAGAAGGTGGGAAATAAAGAACAAAGCAGTGATGAGGAAACACACATCGATCGTTATCCTAAGGTAAACCGTTGGTGCTTGGTCGGGGACGAAATATCTGCGGCCCAAGAACAGCTTCACAACTCGCTCATCCTGCGCTGAGACAGCCCACAAAAGTGGTGTCCGGTCATTGGAATCGGCCAGGTCAGGATTAACATCTTCTCGTTCCAAAAGAGTCTGCACTCCTTCATGTCTGTTTCCAGCCGCCCACGAGAGTGGTGTTCGATTATCCTCATCCAGGTGGTTGGGATCGACATCTTCCTGATCCAGCAGTAACTGGACCACTCCTTGGTGTCCGTTGATAGCAGCCCACCCGAGCAGTGTTAGATGATTCTGATCGGGGCAATTGGGATCGACATTTTCCCGTTCCAGCAATAACTTGACTATTCCTTCGTGCCCCGCACTAGCAGTACCCCCGAGTGGTGTTTGATCATACACACCTGGGCGATTTGGGTCGACATCTCCCCGTCCTAGCAAAACCTTGACCACTCCCTCGTGCCCCATGAGAGCAGCACACCCGAGTGGTCCTTCACCATTCATATTCGGACGATTGGGGTCGACATCTCCCCGTTCAAGGAGTAACTTGACCACTCCTTCGTGCCCCATGATAGCAGCACCCCCGAGTGGTCCTTCACCATCCTTATCTGGGCGATTGGGGTCGACATTCTCCCGTTCCAGCAATAACTTGACCACTCCCTCATGTCCCTCAATAGCAGCCCACACGAGCGGTGCTCTATCATACACATCTGGCCTATTGGGATCAACATTCTTCTGCCCCAGCAGTATCTTGACCACTCCATCGTGTCCATTTCTTGCGGCCCATGCGAGTGGTGTTCTACCTGCACAGTCTTGTTGATCGACCTCGTAATCTTCAGCATTTATCAATACAGTCACAAGTTCAACAATCCCGAAGAACGATGCGCAGTGTAGTCCAGAGAAGAGTGGAGAAGTAGTGATGGCTCCGCCATATCGGGAAGGCAGTACCTGCTCCAGAAGTGATACAGAGGATATGTGGTCTTCGTACTGACTGAAGAGCTCCGGCGCAAGGGCTCTCGCATTGTCTGAGAGATCCCTGTTCGCATGTGCCCCCCAATACCGCGCAGAATATTTGAGGAATGGCATACTTTGAGAGGGTGGAAGAGAATTAGTCGTGAATTTAGATAGGTTAAACAGGTTTCTGCGAGTATCGAGTGAGGTCTAATGAAGAGACTTGGATGTCTACAAAGGCATTCTCGGACGGTAGAGTGGATTAGCCGTACAGCCGAAGCCTCCGTGTCGACTGTGATCAGGCCGTGGTAGCAGCCTAGTAATGTGCCTATCGAAGGAACATTTTCAAGATCATAATCTGTTGCTCCTATCTCCACCGCCAGCGCATGGCGCAGCTCGTCTACCTGCAACGTTCCGAATGGCAAACCCATGTGAGAGCGGCCATCGCAAGCTTTGTATTTTCCTCATCCTGAGCTTTAATACGCTCCAGCGTCGCACCGTATGTATCCCCTAACCCTGCCCCATCTTTTGTTGACTTGAGTGTTTTTCTCTCCTGAGCAACCTTAGCATCTCTCAGGACTGCCTTGATGTGGAGAGCGGTCAGCAGGAATCTGGGTTCAAATATGTCAGCCATTAATTCGAGGTAGCTTTTCCCCCATTCCCGTTCCTACGTACGTTTCCGAACTTATTGTGGGACTATTCGGAGACCCTTGCGGAATCAGTCTTAACGATTCGAGAGACGTTATTAGATGCTCTGGCACAAATTCATCAAGTGCATCAACACATAAAATTGTGCGCCTCATGACTGCGATTATCTGGAACATCAAGGCAATCCCAGAAGCTTGAGGTCCCCTACGCCCAATAGCCTCTTCCTCCTTTGAACATCCTGGGCTATTGCTTCTGGAATTCCCCCTCTCCTCTAACGAGCTCTCTCAGTAGGGAGCTAAGCATACCCAGCGGTGACTGCTTCTTCCGAGCAGCAAATCCAAAGCAACACCACGCGACGGCAGGATCTCTCTTGATGGCCTCGTCGTACGGCCTGTCTACTAGCAGCCCCGTGCCTACGGCTCGTCTCGCGTCTGTATATTGTAGAAGAGGTGAGTAATACTGGGTGGGACAAGAGTGAGTGTGAAGAGCAGAAATAGTTAAACAGCATGGTGTTGATGGTTGTGGAGTGGGTATCATGCCAAGCATGTGGGAAATGTGATAGGGCAGAGGGCAGGGAATATGCATACACCATGGTAGAAGTGATACCTGATAATAGAAAATACAAGTCACGACAATATGGGCCCAGTTTAAACAGGACAAACGCAATAGAAAGGCTGAAAGAATATTTATTGATACAACATCTATATTACATTGTAAATAGTCTACCAATAGAGAGTAATGAGAGATGTAGGAGAAGAGCTTTGGAGTGATATATAAAGAATGAGAGGTTAGTAACGTGTCCAAGTGAAAGAAGGGAGTAGGGTACAGGTTTGGGAATACATACAAGGAAGGAGAGACGAAGACGAAAAACCAGGACATGGCAGCATCAAAACTGAAGAATAATTAGTAATATTAGTAATACTGAAAAAAACCTAGCTTACCAGAGATGAAGAAGCAGCAACTAAGGCTGTAGAGGAGGAAGAAGTCCCGAGGGTAGAGTTTCCGGATAGGGGGCTAAGTATAAGGCGAGATTAGTATTAGTAATAGACTTGGAAAGCAGAAGAGCAGAGGAAATAGACTTACCAGAGAGAGATTACAGAAGTACCTCAGGATATACTACGTTATCCGTCTGGGTAGGTGTTTGCTCAGAGGGTAGAAGGGTTAGTCCGTCAAGCAATGTGACTCGGGACAGGGCCACATAGAGTTGCACATGAGTGAATGCAGGGGTACGCAAATCTACACCAACCTGCTCAAGAGACTGGCCCTGTGATTTGTTGACTGTCATTGCAAAGCATGGACGGACTGGAAACTGAGTACGCTCAAGGATAAAGGGGAGATCCTCTTCTGTAGTGGTAAGCTTGATCCGCGGTAGAAGATGCATCATACCATTGAACTTTCCACCAAGAATGGCAACCTGTAGACAGGTGCGCCGGATTCCTACCACCCTCAACCTTGTGCCATTACATAAGCCCTCCCTGGGACTCAAGTTTCGGATCAGAATTAGAGGGGCACCTATCTTGAGTCTCAGGGAAGACGGTGGAATAGGTGCTAGGCTGATGCTTTGCAAATACTCCACCGCAAAGGGCTCAGCGGCAGCAGCATCCTCAGATAAATTGACGTGGTTGACAGCTTCAAACCTGTGCTCCTCGCCAGGCATCCTCTCCAACAGGACATCATTGAAATCGTTCATAGTGTCATTGCGGAAGGCAAGGATAGCTCTTCCTACAAGAGCACTGGGTGTTGTAACGGCCTCATTCAATAATGCCTGTGGATACAGAATATCACAGAGCTGATCAACTGTGGATACTCTACGAATATAGGCAGGGAGTTGAAGCTCGCCATGCAGGGCGTGATTAGTAACCATGTTAGTCAGAAAGGTGAGAAATACCTGGTTGGCCTCACTGGCAATCATGCGCATACTTGTTTTGAGCTTGAAGATATGCAAATGATGCCAGATTGAGCTGTATTGAATAGAGGCCAACACAGTGGATTGTCTGGTACCACGGCGGATAACAGGCAAGATCTGGGCAAAGTCACCACCGAGTACCATAGGAATGCCACCAAACAACTGCTGGTTACCTGTGTTGCAGACATCATTCAAGGTTCTGTTGACCGCCTCGAAGCACGCCTTATGTTGCATGGGAACATCATCCCAGATGATGAGTGAGATTCTGCGAATCAACTCCCCCAGGAAGGAGTTGCGCGTGATATTGCATACAGCATTAGTGTCATTCGAAAGAGGGATCTTGAACCTTGAATGTGCTGTCCGGCCACCAGGAAGCAACTGTGCCGCTATCCCGGAGAACGCGACGCACAGTACAATCTTACCCTGTGACCGGGAATAACTGCAGAGACAGTTGTAGAGAAAGGTCTTGCCTGTACCAGCTGGGCCATGTAGGAAGAAGGCACCAGAGGGCTCTTGTTGCTGCGGATCCTGCTCGTGGCTCCCCACCGCAGCAACAATTGCATTGAAGCAGGCAACCTGTTCCTCATTCAACTTCTTCCGCATCGTATCAAACAACACCCGCTCCTGCTCCATATCATATTCCATCTCCTCCCCCATCATCACATTTCCCACTACGATCTCCTCCCTCTGCCTCCAATCGAGTGCTGGTTGTGGCAAGCCAAAGTCATGCAAGGACTTACCATATTCATTCAAGAACTCCTGAATATGATAGAGTCCATAGTCATGAGCAAGGCCTGCACCCAAATCCTCCACACCAACTGGCACTCTAACCCTTCCTGTCACGAGCAGGTGGGCTAGGTCATCACAGAAACCCTCTCTGAACTCATCCCAGATGGCAAGTGGATTAGTAATGGTTGCATGTTGCAGGGCAAGAGCACACAGGTGCCTGAAGGCTCTTCCTGTCATAAACTCCCGTGCATCCCTGAACATTGCAATCCACTCACCATCATCCTCCCACAGCCTGAAGGCAATGCAGGCACCCTTGAAGGTTGCAAACTCTATCCCATCTAGCGTCCTCAGGTCTTGAAAGCTCGTGGCACCACGTACGAAAGTGAGAAGTAAGCGTAGATAGTAGCGCTCACCCATAAAGGGACTGGCTGACCACATGCGACCAATAGCAAATCGCTGTGTTCTACGCTTCCAACCCACCTTATGTTCGTACACAAAGTGCTCAGGAAATTCATGGTACAAATACTGTCTTCCATCTACATTCTCAGAGTTGTACTTGAAGAAGGCCAGG
The DNA here is from genome assembly GCA_003521225.1 of Tuber microsphaerosporum. Lineage (NCBI taxonomy): Eukaryota > Fungi > Ascomycota > Pezizomycetes > Pezizales > Tuberaceae > Tuber > Tuber microsphaerosporum. The sequence continues at coordinate 7,171 of QOVD01009802.1, forward strand.
AGGGTAGTCATGGACCTATCCAAGCGCTCTTGAATTGCACCAGGACCCTCCTGCTCTGAGAAGTAGACTGCCTGCTGGCCTGGAAGATGCAGGTGGAGAGTCGTGACTGAAGGAAGTTCTCCATGAGTGTGGAACTCAAACAGCAGCCAAACCGCCTTAGTGGGACCAATATAGCGACCATGTAAATGACGTTTGATCTCATCATGGTCTGAATCCACTATGGCGGTGGCTCGATCTCCACCCTTGTATATGTACTTATGAATGTACTTGACGGCTTTGACAGACCCGCACACCTCCACATTGATATGGGCCTTGTAGTGGAGCGAGAGGTAAGGGCTGTAGGGAACTACCCTTCTGTTGTCAATGACAGCATCAACTCTTGCTCCACTACTACTCTCCTGCATTGTGAATGACTGACCTGTATCTCTTCTGCGATAGAGTGGATATCCATCCTCCGTGATTAGAGTCTCCTCTCGGAATTGACTGGGATAGCCCTTACGGCAGGTCTGGGTGGTAAGAGAGTTCAGGCCCTGCATACACATGGCCTTACCATTACCACCAGCACAGTGAGTATGAACCATTGTGCTCTGAATAATCCCACGCAGTTCCTCACCAATCACATCAGGTGTCACAAACCTGACTAACCGAGGAATATGGTTTCACATGATTCATGGCTATGAGTCATAGGTTTGTGATTTGTTTCACATGACTCGCACTTGCGATGTTATCGTTATAATGTTATTGGTTGATGTTTCCACATGACACACGATTGTGGTCATATGATTTATGATTTTCGCACATGACTCACATTACGGGTCATGGGTTTCACTCATGTGACGCGAGTTGCGCACATGACTTGTTATTTGGATTATGATTGGTTTAGGTATGTTGTGCAGCTAACTTGTTGGAAAGTCAGCTGATGGATTTCACAAATGACTCGCTATGAGTTATGAGGTCGTGTGACTCAAGGGTATGAGTCACCTGGGTTAGGGTTGTGGGAGGAACGCCTATATAAGGAGGGTTATGGCCGACGGATAGTTAGCACGCACCATCTCCTCTACACCTCCGGCGATTGAAATCTCAACACCATGAGAAATCATCCTCAACCATCCACCCCCCTCTCCCCTCCTCTGATGGCCTAGCTGCCTAGGAGGGTGACGCCACAACCCCCCTTCTCCCCTCTGTTCCCCTCCTGATAGCATTGCTCTAGGGCAGTCTTTGTCTAGGGGGTTCACGGTCGCTCTCTCCCCCTTTCCCCGCACTCGCTTCACGGCCCTCGCTTAGCGTTTACACGGTGGGCAACCCTTCTTTCTACGTTTACGTTCGGCGTTGCGGTGTCCGGACTCCTTACGGAAGTACCTCTTCGTCTCGCGAGCCGGTACCCTTGATGGGGAACGCTTCGGTCAGTAACATCTCGGTCTCGTCTTTCGTTTCGACTTCGGAAAACGTTCGGCTATGGCATGCTAGTCTTCTGTTTCTAGCGAGTTGGCTACCCTACCTCCTCCTTCTCGGTCTAGTCCGGTTGCTCCGTCACAGCTACACCCCTCCCCTGGCGGGCACCCTACTGCCTACCTTTTATCCTCCCCTGCGGCCTCCTTCACGGTAAGCAGCCCTCGGCTAAGCTTGGGCGTGGTATTGCACTACCTCCGTGCTCAGTGTCGGATCCGTGGGTGGGTGTAATTGCTTGCCGCCGCCTATGTTTAGGCTATTGGCAGCCCCTCGGCCAGGACACTTAGCCCGGTGGTTATGATTGTTCCGTTGTGTTGGGGTTCTCTTCTGTTGGATTTCTCTATTATTTCCTTTGTTGACGAGGAGTTTACGGCATAGGTTTTCCTCTTGTTTCCTGCTTGTGGGGTTTTGGGGGTTTACTTTGTCGTCCGTTTAGCCGGCTTTGTATTTCTCTATCGTTCACGGGATTGTGCGGTTCGGCCCACACCAGAGGGTCTTGGAATGATGGCTTTTTCCTAGGCGCCGGGGAGGATGTTAGGGGTTTTTCTTCGCCATAGCTATACGCTGCATGTATGGTTGTACCCGTAGAAAACAATGCAAAACTGATTTAAAAATAAAAAAAAAAAAAAAAAAAAAGCAGACGGATAGTTAGTTCCTCACGCAACCATCTAAGTACTTTCTTATACTATCAAATTGAATTATCTTTACTATCACGATTCCTGGCGAAGAAAAGAGAAGAGTCTCTTAGTATATTCTCGACTACACGATAGGAGCAAGTCTGTTCGGCTATCAAAGTAGTGCACAAGACGTTCGGAATTGTTATGTGCTGCAAGTATCGCCCGGAGGGAAGGATCGTTACATTTTGTTGCGTCTCATCGCAGCACCTAACAAACAGACAAGACGTCAGAACAAAACGAGGACCCACTAGCAGAAGCAGTATTCGACACAGACACATTGGGAGAAGCACTTCAACAGTCAGTCGGAACATCAAGGGCCGGAAGCCAAGTAACACCAGAACCAAGATCCCTAGAAGAATCCGAAGGAACAGCATCACCGACCATTACAAGGAGAAACACAATGTCAGCACCAGCACTAGCTACACAAGTCGGGCAAAGCAATCCCCCAGCAGGAGGCCCAGCAACGGCCATCCAACTAGCAGGGTTTACCGAAGAACAACTACGACAAATCATCCAATTGGCACAAGCCGGCGAAAGTACCTCGAGACTGAAGGTTAAACCACCGCCCGAATTCAAAGAAGAACGGGAGACACTACGGATATTCATAGCACCATGCAACTTGTACTATGAGGCGACGGGCATCACCACAGACATGGAGAAAGTGACATACGCAAAGTCAATATTAAGGGGAGAAGCAGCAAAATGTATCACACCATATGCAGAAGGGAGGAAAACAGCAAACTGGGAAACCTGGAACCGATTTACCGACGCGCTCCGAAGACAGTTTGCCGACGTCGACGCACAGAACGCAGCAAGAACCAAAATAGAAAGCATGGTTCAAGGGAAACGGAATATAACCGACTACTGGAACAAATTCAGGTTAACAGCAGACGAGGCGGACTACGATGATCAGTCGATGCAACGAATATTCCTCAAAGGAATCCATCGCACCCTACAAGATGCGTGGGGACAAGACAATTACGAAACGGAGGACGTCGAAGACCTTGCAAATTGGGCCATCAGGAAGGAAAACCTTATCAACTTTGTCAACAGCATACAACAAAATAGCACATCAAACAGCAAGATCGAAGTACCAAGAAATCAGGATGGCACATTCAGGCCCTCCACGAATGACTAAAGGGGAATTCTGATGGACCTCGACGCAACTCGAAGACAACCCAACTGGAGATTGCCAAATAACGAGTTTAGAGGAAGACTCAGAGAGCAGCTATGCCTCAAATGCGGAAAACCAAATCACAGAGCGAAAGATTGCAGCAATGCAAGAGATGGGCGAGACTATACTAGTCAACAAAGAAACGGACAAAGTCAACGACGACCACCATGGGGAACCAGACCTAAGATCAGGGAAATGGAAGTGGAGAAGAAACCCGAACAGTCGGGAAACGAAGAAAGTCCCCAGTAAGAGATGGTCAGAGGGACAGACCCGAACGGAAACCCATCATTTTGGCAAACTACTACTCGGCACTGAACTACACGGAAACACTCGAAAACGAAAACGATCACATTATGGTGAAGATCAGACTTCACAGGAAACAGGAAACAGTCACGATCAACACAATGATCGACAAGGGAGCAACAGAAGATTTTATTGACGAGGGGATATGCGAGAAGCACGGGATCCCGACAACACGAGCTCAGAAACCGAGAGAAATTTACCTACCGGATGGGAAGCCCAGCAGCATGAGGCCAGTCACCCATGTTGTGAAAGTACCTATGGACATCAATAGCCATAGGGAATTAGCAACTCTCCAAGTGGCAAATTTGCAAAACCATGAAGTCATCTTAGGAATGCTATGGTTACGAACGCATAATCCGACGATCGATTGGAACAATAAGAAGATTACTTTCAACAGCGAACAATGCACAACATGGTGTTTGACCAGTCCACCTGTTGCATATGCTGTACCGGAAGCGGAAGCCCTGGAAGAAAACTTGGTTACCAAGTTATCTGAAGTTGAGGCCAGCATTGACAAGTGTGTCAAGGTCAAACGATTGACCAAAGAAGCGAGAATGCCTACGAAGGGATCGGTTAAGGCAGCAGGAATCGACCTGTATGCAATTGAGAATGTCAGCATACCAGCCCATGGGCAGGTAACAATCGGAACGGGAATAGCCATTGGGCTACCTCACAACACTTACGGACAAATAGCTCCACGCAGTGGTCTCGCAGTCGGGCACGGGCTCGGCACCGATGGGTGAGTTATAGACGCCAATTATACCGGTGAAGTGAAGGTGGTAATGGTCAACCAAGGAACAACCGAGTACACAGTACGAAAAGGAGATCGAATTGCACAGTTGATTATCCAAAAAATCAACAATGGAGAGCTATATGAAGTAGCTTCATTAGACGAAAGCGCGAGAGGAGACCACGGATTCGGAAGTACGGAAAACAAAGAAGACATTAGCCAGGAAGCTAGTGTGTCAAAACCAAGGATTGAGATAAGCGAGATCTCGGCTAAAGCATTCGGCCACTTCCATCGGAAAGGAGAGACCACCGGGATCATCAAAAGAAGCTGGATCGAAAATGAGATGAGACTGGAAGCAGTCTATATCAGCACGGAATTGGCTATCAGAAACAAAAAAGCCAACGAACAGAAGGAACTTGAAGAAATAGTTCCGAAGGAATACCATTACCTAATGGACGTTTTTGAAAATAAAGAGAAAACGGGACTACCGCCACACCGACCAGGAGTTGACCTGGAAATTAACCTAAAAGAAGGAGAGAAAGTCCCAACGAAGAAGATATATCCATTATGCGCGGACGAACTGGACGAATTACGACGATATATCAATCAGAACCTATGAAGGGGATGGATATGGGAAGTATGGACAGACTTAGCGTCGCCCATACTATTCGTTAAGAAAAAGGGCGGAAAACTTCGGCTCTGTGTGGATTACCACGGACTTAACGAAGTCACTAAAAAAGACCGGTATCCATTACCACTCATCAGCGAGGCATTGGATCGGCTCAACACCGCCAAATACTTCACAAAACTCGATATCAAGGACGCCTACCACAACATCAGGATTAAAGAAGGAGACGAATGGAAAACAACCTTCTCAAGCAAATTGGGAACATACGAATACTGGGTAATGCCCTTTGGGCTAACCAACGCACCAGCTGCTTTCCAAAGATGGATCAACAACACAGTTCGGAGATATATGGATATATGCTGCAGAGTATATCTGGAAGACATCCTGATATAAACGGACACCTTGGAACAACACCTGAAGGATGTCGCCAACATCTTGGCAGACATATGCGAATCAGGAATGAAGGTCAAACCTTCCAATTGCGAATTCCACAAGAAAGAAGTGGAATACCTCGGATTTATCATCAACGAGGATGGCATCAAGACGGATTCTATCAAAACAAAAGCGATATGGGAATGGACGGCACCAACAAAGGTTCAGGAAGTGCAATGCTTCCTCGGCTTTTGCAATTTCTATCGACACTTCATAGAAGGATTCAGCAGGACGAGCAAACCCCTTTAGCGGCTAACGGAGAAAGCCGTCAAATGGGAATGGGGAGACAACGAACAAAAAGCATTCGAAGAACTACAAAGGAAACACACCACGTCCCCGGTCCTGGTCAATTACGACCCAGACAGACCAACAATGATCGAGACAGACTCATTGAAATATGTCTGTTCAGGGATATTATCACAACAAGGACCAGACGGAAGATGGAGACCGGTCGCGTTTCGATCAAAGACAAGGAAGGACGCCGAAATCAATTACGACGTTCACGACAAGGCACTATTGGCAGTTATAACAGCCCAAGAGGAATGGAGAAGATACGTCCAAGGATGTAGACATACAGTACGAGTTATGACGGACCACAAGAACCTGGTTACCATCATGACGTCAAAAAACCTGAGCGATCGGCAAAAACAATGGGAACTACGAATACGTCAATTCGACTTCAAGATATACTACCAACCAGGAAAAGAAAATTGGAAAGCCGACGCACTCACCCGAAGGGCTGGAGATTTACCAACGGCAGGAGATCCAAGGCTCATTAACACTCCTCAAATACTACTCCCGAAGGAACAGTATTGGGAAGAAATCAATCAATTGGAACTAGTGGCATTCCAGGACAAGGACAAAAAGAAAATTCAGGAAGCAAGCAAAAAAGACAAATACATACGACAAATCAAGGAAGCGTTGGACAGAGGAGAAGGGGAGATGAAAGGGGTAGCACTTAGGCTATGCCAATGGAAGGACGAATACCTATGGTACCAGGCAAAAATATGGATACCAGACGACGAAGGACTAAGGACAGCGCTTATCTACAACCACCACGATGTTCCACAGGCAGGACACGGAGGAACGGCGAAAACTATCGAACTCATATACCGCAAATACTATTGGCCAAATATGAGGGAAATGATCAAACGATATGTCCAAAATTGCGACACATGTCAACGGACGAAAGTGGTCTGACACGCACCCTACGGATTATTACAACCAAACGAGGCACCTGACCGACCATGGAAGTCACTAGCCATGGATTTCATTACGGATCTGCCGATATCGAATGATTATGACACCATTTTGGTGGTGATAAACCACCTGACCAAAATGAGTCATTTTATACCGTGCCGCCAGTATCTAAACACACGGCAGTTTACAAATCTATTTCTGCGAGAAATAGTTCGACAACATGGAATTCCACGAGATATCATCACGGATCGAGGCACACTATTCACATCGGACTTGTGGAAGGACACCACAATGAAAATGGGGTTTGAAAGACGACTCAGTACAGCGTTTCACCCACAAACGGATGGACAAACGGAGCGGACGAATGCCATATTGGAACAATACCTCTGAACATACATCAATTAGCAACCAGACGATTGGTATGAGGCATTACCGCTGGCAGAATTTGCATAGAACAACGGATATCAAGAGACGATCAAAATGAAACCACTTTATGCAAATTACCGAATCAACCCCGAATACGAACCAATCGGTCATCTGATGCAAACGAAGAAAATAGTGACAGAAAATATGAGAGAATTACACGACACATTAAGAAGCGAAATGGTGGCTGCACAATTACGACAGAAAGAATATTACGATCAACACCGGAAACCCGATCGGCATGTCAAATCAGGAGACAAAGTCTGGTTGTTGCCACGCGACATCAAGACCACGAGACCATCGAACAAACTGGAGTACAAGAAAATCGGACGATTCAAGATAGTGGCAAAGCTTGGCAGCAGCACTTATAAGCTGACTCTGCCACCCTCAATGAAGATACACGACACATTCCACATCTCACTTCTTGAACCATTTGAAGACAACAGATTCACCTCACAAATCAAAACTCCTACTCCGCCTATTGAGATAGACGGAGAAAACGAATACGAACTCGAAGCAATCATCGACTCTCGAGTATATCGAAACCACTTGCAATATCGAGCTAAGTTGACTGGATATTCACCAGAACAAGACAAGACCTGGTATCTCGCAGAAAACTTCAATAATGCCGAGCTCGCAATTCAACGATTCCACTCCCGCTACCCAGGCCAACCAAGAATGGGTGGAAGTGGAGTCCCCGCAATCGACCGCCTCACCACTCAAGGCCGAAGAAGGATGGGCCGATCATGGGAATCGCAGCTTCGGCCCATATCCGCCTACTAGCCCACCATATTCTGGACGACCAGAATCGGAGCTGGATGCAGACCAGTGTTAGGGGTAGCCGATAGTGGGACTATAATATCGAACTAGGCCTGAGTAGGTATCTTCGGAGATTTTTGTCTAAGAAGGCTCGTGGGTAACTATCTCTCGTGAGAAGTAGTTTGTTATAAAAAGATGATTGAGTGTGATAAAGATTTATAGCGTAATAACTTTTTATATTGATAAGATCTCTTCTCCGGTGCTTGATGATTTCTTGTAGGAAGGGAGGCACTTCGATATTTATATTCCGCGTCTGAGTGTTCGCGGGCTAACTAATAACTACTAACTAAAAAGTGCGAACACCCTCTGACTCTGACAACTGTTCGACTACTTGCTTAGCATTTATGAAGACATAGACTATTCATCTAATCGTGAGAGTGTGTCATTCTCTTCAACGATAGGTGTGCAGAGTTCTCGTAGCCCAATAGGTGCTAGCATTATAACTTTCTTCACCGAGCCATGTAAGGAGTGGCCAACTCCTTGGTCGTCAGACCATTCAATGCGTACGAGTTCTTAGGCTGCATACGCATCAGGTTTCGGGATGACTTTTGCTTGCAATTGCACCTATGGGTAATTGCGCACAATGCCTCTCCCTTACTGACTAGCTCTGAGTGGGACTGTTGGTGTCCACTATGCGTACTAGTGTCTAATTTCCTCATGGAAAGATTTCGCCTAAGCGTCCACTCTTTTGTTTCCCTCAGCTTTCTTAACTTTGAAGGCCTATAACTTTATGCGACGTCGGCCGATTTGGTCCGAACCAGTTGCATAATTTTCGCTAGGTTCTCTTCTCATATATCCTGCGAACAGCATCCGGTCGGACGGACGGCCGCGACGTATATGGTGTTATTGCGAGTGGTCCCTGGAGTGACTTTCTTGAGTGCGAGTGCCACTACCGCTGGTGCGGCAACGAACGTAGTGCTCCAACATCGGGGCCGCAGGGGTATGATGGCCGTATTTTTGAGGTCTGTGTGCAGGGGTCTGTGCGCTTCGGAGGTCTGTGCGCTGGATTCCAGTATTCCATACATGGGTTTCCAATGTGCCTAACACGAGCTCCCTCCTTAAGGTTTCGCCTTGAATACCTTTTTATTTTTATAACTAGATCCAATTTATTCTAATTTCCTTTTTGAACTCGAAGTAGTAGGGTAAAAAACCTCATGCGTTTTCTTGTCCACATGAGGAAAACCTTTCCTAGTTCATTCAACTTCGGCCAGTCCCGGCATATCCGGGTTCTGCCTATGAAAACTTTCTACCATCTCCCGAGCGTTTGTAAACCCTTCCGGGGGTTCCCAAGTATTCTCGTCCTCCGCACATCCCTTCCATTTTACAAAATACCGAAGTTCTTTGAACGTCCGGTTTCGTCTTCCCACCTTTCTAGTGTAAGTTATTATCTCACTCTTAACTATTCTTTCCACTTCCCATTCGAGATCTCCCTCAACATCCTCGTGTTCTCTAGGTGGTTGTTCCCTGGCCTCCCGTATTGAGGTTCGGTAAGGTTCCAGTAATGATATATGGAAAACGGGATGTATTTTCCATCGTGGGGAGATTTCGAGTTTGAAGGCTCGGTTGCTCTTCTTAACTTCCAACACTTTGAATCGTCCGTTAAGTTTTGGGCTTAGTTTTTTCGTTGGTCGCTTAGTTCGTATGTTTTTTGCGTTCAGCATTACTAAGTCCCCAACTTTAATGTCCGGCTGCTGTTTCGCTTTCCGGTCATAATATCTGCCCATATCTTCGCGAGTTTTCTCCAATGCCATCTCTGCTTGTTGGTGTATATTCTGCATCCAGTGTGCGTAGAGTGCTGCACCTGGGTTCTGAGCTTCCCCTTCCTTCATCCATTCCGTTTGAGGGTGGAAACCATAGTTGGCATAGAAAGGTGACAACCCATGAGCGGTTGTAGTCGAGTTGTTGTACGCATGTTCTGCTAGTGGTAACAGCTGATACCAATCGTCCTGATCGTAGTTGACAAAGTTGCGTAAGTAACCTTCCAGAGTTTGGTTGGTTCTTTCTGTTTGTCCATCGGTCTGCGGGGGGTAAGCTGTTGACATTTTACGTTTAATGCCTAGCGATTTGCACAAAGATTCCCAAAATTCCCCCGAGAACTTAGCATCCATATCAGAGATTATCTCGATCGGGAGCCCATGAAGTTTCCAAACTTCTCGTAGGAAAGTATCTGCAACGTCCTTGGCCGTTGCGTTTTCTCCTAAGCCTATGAAATGGGCCATTTTGGTGAATCGATCCACTACCACCATGATCTGCGTATGTCCTTGGGACTCTGGTAGGTCGGTAATGAAATCTGTAGAGATGGAGGTCCATGCTGCAAAAGGAACTTGCAGCGGTTGTAGTAACCCATACTTTGCATGTCGTGGCGACTTATTCTGTTGACACTCGTCACATGACCTTACGTAGTCGTTAATCCAAGGGGTGAGTCCTTTCCAGTAGTAGTCTCGGGTAACAATTTCAATTGTTTTTTCCTGCCCAAAATGCCCTGCTACTCGCGAGTCATGGCATCCTTTGGTAATTGAGGTTTGTAGAGTTTCGTTGTTTGGAATGTATAAGCGGTTCTTGTAGTAGAGCAGCCCCTGTTTCTTATGCCAGTTCTTGGGTGGTTCTTTCCCTTCGGCCTCCAACCTGTCCAATTCCTTCCGTCGGTTCACCCATTCCTCGTCCTTTTCTCCTGCTGCTAATACCTCCGTGATGAAGTCTGTGTTAAACACCTTCATTTCTACTTGGGATAGAATAGCGTTTGACATCATAACATGTTCTTGTGTTAACCGTGGGTGGCTCTCCATGTCTTCGATATAGAAGTATTCGTTGTTTCTTTTTCCGCTTGTAGGAAACATATCATGGGCGGTGAGTCCAGTACCTCGATGGTTCGCTTGGGGGAGAGATCGGTACTTCAGAATCCTTTGTCCGATCTTTCCGTTTCCTGAAGGCTGTCTACCTCCATCATGACTGACATGTCAATTTTCTCAATTATGAGTTGCGCTATTCGGTCACCTGGTTGAATCCGACAATCAGCCCTACTGTGGTTTACCATAATGACTTTTACCTCTCCCGTGTAGTCTGCGTCAATCACGCCTCCATTTATTGCGATGCTCTTTTTGCTGGCCAGTCCGCTTCGTGGAGCGATTCTTGCGTAGGTGCCTTTTGGTAGCCCGATCGCTATTCCCGTTTCCGCCAGTACCTGACCCTGGGCTGGTATCGTTAATTCCTGGATTGCGTATAGGTCGTGGCCTGCTGCTAGTCTCGATCCTTTGGTCGGAAGTATAGCTTTTGTGGAGAGTCGTTTTACCCTGATTACGTTCCCTTTTGGTTTCTCGATTCCTGAAACGTATCCTTCGTCTTTCTCTTCGGCGTAAATGAGTGCTAATTCGAAGTGCTCGGGCTTTAGAATAGACTCCTCGCTATGCTTAGCTCCCTCCTCAGGACGGTACTCCGGCCGTTGGCTTAGAGCATCTGGCTTTCCTCCTCTCGTCCTGGGTCGGTAAATAATTCTAAAGTTATAGTCTGTCAGTCTTTGCGCCCATCTTATCTGCCTCTGGCTCCAAACCTAGGTAGTTAGGAAATTTTGCAAATTTTGATGGTCAGTATAAACGGTTATTGGTTTATCCGATCCCACCAAATAATGTCGCCATTCTTTGAAAGCTTCCAAGATTGCGAGTAATTCCTTATCGTGAATCTCGTAGTTGCATTCCGCTTCCTTCAATTTTCTAGAATGGAAAGCTACCGGATGTAGCCTTTTTTCCTTAAATTCTGACAAAACGCAGCCAAGTGCAAAGTCGCTTGCATCTGTTTCCACTACCGATTCTCGATCAGGGTAAAAATGCTCCAAGATTGGTGCCGTGGCAAATCGCTTTTTGAGCTCTTCGAAAGCGGTATCCTGCTTTGGCCTCCAGAAGAATTTACTTTTTTCTCCCTTTAGTGTTTCCGTGATAGGCGTACAGATTTTTGAGAAATCCTTGATGAATCGCCGATAAAAGTTGGCAAATCCGATAAATATCTGGACTTCTTTAACCGACCTTGGCGGCTTCCAGTTCCTAATTGACTCCACCTTGCGCTTGCTCATTGTGACGCCATTAGTTGCGACGATATAACCTAGGAATTCTACTGATTCCACGTGAAAGACTGATTTTGTGATTGATATTGCCAATCGGTGTTCCTGTAGTTTATCCAGTACCTTTCTTACTAATTCCTCATGTTCTTCCACTGTCTTGGAATAGATTACAATGTCGTCTAAGTAAACTACTACTCCATGATCGAGAAATTCTCGAAGGATTTTGTTCATCATGGCTTGGAAGGTTGCAGGTGCATTGACCAGTCCGAAAGGCATTACCTTATATTCGAAATGCCCATATCTGGTTCGAAACGCCGTTTTCCATTCATCCCCTTCGTGTATTCTCAATAGGTGGTAACCGTCTTTTAGATCCAATTTGGTAAATATTTTTGCACCTGCTACTCGATCTTTTAGTTCTCCCATTAATGGTAGGGGGTACTTATTTAAGATCGTTAATTTATTAAGGTTTCGATAATCCACACAGAGACGTAGTTTCCCATCTGGTTTCGGAACAAAAAGGATTGGTGCACCTGCTGGAGACTGGTTGTGGGCGATCTTTCCCTGCTTTAGCATCTCCTTTAGGTATTTGTCTAATAAGTCTAGCTGATATGCCGACATGGGATAAATGGGTCCCCAGGGTGGCTCAGCGCCTGGCTTGAGATCAATCACATGATCGAATGTTCGTTGGCCTGCTAAAGTTTTTGCCGTTGAGGTGAGGAATAGCTCCTTGTATTTCTCATAGGGTTGTGGTAGCAAGTCCAGGAGTACTTGGTTGGGATCGTCCATTTGCTTTATTCTCCCACAGTATTGGGCTTCCTCGTCGTAAGTTACGGTTTCGTCCCATTCAAACATTCCTCCTATTCCTTCATCTTCGACGTGTCCTTGACAACAATGCTCGTTGAATGCCCACTTCTTTGGGTCTGCAATATTTGCAATAGGGTGTTCCTTATGCCACCATCCGAACGGGATGATTAAGTCGTATTTGCCTGCCGCTGCTACCTCGCAAGATATATCTGAGCGGTGGCCATTATTTCCTATTTCTAGGAGTAAGGGATAAGTAAAGTGTTTTCCGCCTGAGGGGTTAATTTCCCCGTCGAAGGCTAAAATACGTAGCGTATTCTGACGTGTTTCATACGGTATGTTGAAGGATTCAACCAAATCTTTATTGATTAAAAATATATTTGAATCTGAGTCTAAAAGTACTCGGATGCGTATTCGTTTTCCCGCAGCTTCGATATATGCGGGCCCTTCCGGGCAGTTGTAATGTGCAGGTTTGGGAATCTGGGATTGTATACGTTTGCCCGTAGGCAAGGTAGTCATGTTTTTTCGTTTCGTCATCGTGGTCAAACGTAGGTATTTGGGTTTGTTACCACGCCTGCGTAGTTTCGACTCTTGAAGTCTCCTCAGACAAACTAAAACATGTCAATAGCTTGGTTACTGGGCGGCCCACTACTAGCGGTCTTTACTTCTTGCCGAAGAATGCCCATAACCCTCCGGACTGCCAGGGTATTTACCAGCTCGTCTATCCAACCTCTAATGGTCTCGAGCTGTTTATTACCTCAGGGAGTATTTCCGGATCCTCGGTATCTTACTCCTAACATTTAGCCGGACCCTGTATTGGTTAGACAAGGTAGTGATGCTTCGACGCATGTGCCCTGTCACTCACCTCATAGGTCTGGGTGGATGTACTTCGGGGCTGTTCTGAAAATTTGGATACCTGTCCTCCTAAACGCCGTTGGTTTGAACTGTTTTCTCGGGGTTCCTCGTTGGACTGATCGTACTAAGGGATTCTTCCCTTACATTCATCCTAACTCTTTTTCTTCTTCTGGGTACTAGTTAATCCTTTCCCCAGGTCGCTCTGCTTTGTTCTCTTAGGCCTTTAGGGTTACACCCGATTACTACTTAGGTAGTCTCTCATGATTTTTGATTTCGATTTCAGAGGGAGGGCTTCCTCCGAGTACCCGATTGCCGTCGCCATTGGTGCCGTGAGTACCTTAAGTTATCTCCATATCGCTGAAGTCCCATGCCATTGGTCGCTCTATTTGATTGACCCTGGGTGCTTCTTCTTCTGTCGGTTGCCGACTTAGAGCCGCAGATTGTCTTGGTTGGAAAGGAGTTGTTGGGGTGGTCTTCCATTGCTGTGACTTCGTGTAGGGGATCTTTTTATGATAAGGCCTCTTGGATTCTATCGCTGAAATCTGAATTGACTTCCGGCATTCGGCCCATTTGTGGTTATTCATTCCACAGCGGGTACACTGTTGTTTGTCTTTTCGTGCTTGGATAACCTGTTCTTTGATGTCAACATGTGCCGTTTTCCAATCCGTGTGTTCCACTTTTCCCTTAATGGTGGTCCCTTTTTTTTCCTTTCCGCTTCTTTCTTGGCTTTATACTCTGCTTTTTCTTCAGCGGTGTATGTTTTTCGTTGCTTCTTTGGTTTGGAAGTTTTTTCCTCCCTTTTCCTTTTTCCACCAGAATCGCCCTTGGTTGCCATGGGATGGTCATGTCGTAGTGCGACTTGCTCTAAAAAAGTCTACTCACGCCTGGTGACTTCTCTTATTGCTGCCATCCAATCGCTATCGCTGGCATATTCTTCGGTAGATAATCGTCGTACGGCTTCTCTTGGGAGCCGTGGTTCGATTATCTGACGCCACGCGATTCCACTCATGTGGACATGCGTGTTTAAGTTCTCCATGTCCAGGAGATATTTATCGACGTTATTTTTATACTGGACCTTTTCCATTAGTGCCAGTGCTCTTTCACCTTCATGGGTAAGCGCAAAACGGGTAACGCATTGATTTCTGAATGCTTCCCAATACTCATAACCCTCTACCTTTAGGTGACCCATTTCTCCGGTCATCTTCTTTCTATAGGTTATGGCAAATGCTGACACCTCTTCCCCTTCCATTCTTCCTAAGGCGTACTTAATACGTTCCTTATCAGTTTCCCACTGGTGTGGATTTCTTTTGAAGTAGTCTTCGCATTGTAGTAACCAAAGTTTACTGTCTTGGTGTTTGAGATTTTTGAAGGTTGGGGGTGCGTCTGCTTGTTTTTTGCCACTATGGGCAATGGCTATTCCTATTGCTTTAGCTAACAGAGCTACCTGCGGGTCAGTTGGGTTGTCACGTTCGGATCTCCAGGATGGTCCGCCGTTTCCCCTATTCCCACCCTGCTCATCATCAGAGTCATGGTCACTTGGGTCAGGGTCGTTTCCGCCCGGTGGTTGCCTTGGTGGTCCTTGTTTTCCACCATCGTCTCTTTGGTTTGTGGGGTATCCTTCCGGTTGTTTCCCCTTGTCCTGCCTAGTTGGTTTCTGCCTTTCCTGCATCCAACGCTGGACTCTATCTGGTGCTTCAGCTACTGGCGGAGCCGCTGGGGCTGGGTGGGCAGGGACCGTGGTTGTTGGAGTTGGTTGGAGATTCCCCAATAATCTCATCACCTGTTCCATTTGTGCGGTCTGGGTATTTGCGAAGGTTTTTTGTGCTTCGGCTTGGTCGGATACTACTTTTTGGAGTATCGCTATGTCTTGCGCATGTTAAGCTTTGAGTTTTAATACTTGTTGCTCTAGTATAGAATCTCGTGTTGCCGAAGCTTCGCCCTGCTCTTCAATGTTAACATGAAGTTGGGAACTTACTGCTTCATGGCGACTTTGTCGCTCATTACCTGTTTTGATTTCTTGAGCCATCCTGGCTAACTCTTCTTGTCTTGTGTAAGTAGCATTTTCTACTGCTACAATGAGTCCTTCGAATGCCGCAGTTTTCTCCGCATCCAATTGCTTTCCGTCTGCTACCTTCTTCCTAGTGTTGTCTATTTCCGACACTAATCCTTGTACTGTCTCAGCAAGGTCGCCAATTTTTACCTGATTCGTAGTAATTCGTCCGTCTAAGTGTTGTGGAGCCTTTGCAGCTCGTTCCATTAGACTGCGTAGATATGCATCGGTTTTGCTTGGTCTCGGGGATCCTTGTCATGTTCCAGATCCGGAAGCCGCTATTTTGGCCCCAAGTCCTCTTGGTGCAGGGTAAGGAGATCCAGTTCGCCTTTGTGCGATGTCAGAGTCTATCGGGGCATCAGTGCTGGAGTGAATGGAAGCGCCTGATGCTTCGGTAATGCGTTCCATTGGGCTTGGCGGGTCTTCGCCTGAAGTATCCATGAGTTCTCCTCCGCTCATAATGAGGGGTCTCGAAGCGAAAGACATTTTGATATGTCAAATGGAATTTTTATTTTTTATTTTTATTTTTTATTTTTTTTGCTCGTGCAGGAAAAGTAATTTGAGGTGAGCCTTGGTAACAAGGAGAACTATCAATATAGTGTTAGGGGTAGCCGATAGTGGGACTATAATATCGAACTAGGCCTGAGTAGGTATCTTCGGAGATTTTTGTCTAAGAAGGCTCGTGGGTAACTATCTCTCGTGAGAAGTAGTTTGTTATAAAAAGATGATTGAGTGTGATAAAGATTTATAGCGTAATAACCTTTTATATTGATAAGATCTCTTCTCCGGTGCTTGATAATTTCTTGTAGCAAGGGAGGCACTTCGATATTTATATTCCGCCTCTGAGTGTTCGTGGGCTAACTAATAACTACTAACTAAAAAGTGCGAACACCTTCTGACCCTGACAACTGTTCGACTACTTGCTTAGCATTTATGAAGACATACACTATTCATCTAATCGTGAGTGTGTGTCATTCTCTTCAACGATAGGTGTGCAGAGTTCTCGTAGCCCAATAGGTGCTAGCGTTATAACTTTCTTCACCGAGCCATGTAAGGAGTGGCCAACTCCTAGGTCGTCAGACCATTCAATGCGTACGAGTTCTTAGGCTGCATACGCATCAGGTTTCGGGATGACTTTTGCTTGCAATTGCACCTATGGGTAATTGCGCACAATGCCTCTCCCTTACTGACTAGCTCTGAGTGGGACTGTTGGTCTCCACTATGCGTTCTAGTGTCTAAGTTCCTCATGGAAAGATTTCGCCTAAGCGTCCACTCTTTTGTTTCCCTCAGCTTTCTTAACTTTGAAGGCCTATAACTTTATGCGACGTCGGCCGATTTGGTCCGAACCACTTGCATACTTTTCGCTTGGTTCTCTTTTCATATATCCTGCGAACAGCATCCGGTCGGACAGACGGCCGCGACGTATATGGTGTTATTGCGAGTGGTCCCTGGAGGGACTTTCTTGAGTGCGAGTGCCACTACCACTGGTGCGGCAACGAACGTAGTGCTCCAACATCGGGGCCTCAGGGGTATGATGGCCGTATTTTTGAGGTCTGTGCGCAGGGGTCTGTGCGCTTCGGAGGTCTGTGCGCTGGATTCCAGTATTCCATACATGGGTTTCCAATGTGCCTAACAACCAGCTAGAGGCAAAGCGGAACATGAAACGGAATGCACATCTCAGCCTATTGTGGACGGGCTGTTATGACGACGAATGTCTAGTCCATGTTAGCGAGAAAATAGGGAATTGGTTCCCTAGGGAACCCAGAAGACATAGTGTCGACAGGACGACACCATATGAGACGCCGTATGAATCGGCGCCAGCACCTCCTTCTCCTGCTCCTCCGACCAGACCGAAGCGAAGGTCGCATGCGGAAAGTTATACGTGGGAAGTATGTTTTAAGGACAACTGCCAAACCCACAAAAACAACAAAATCCCGGCGGGATATTATCCCAGACCAAACGGAGCTCAGGTACAGCTGAGCAGGAAGGATCAGGGTATGAGGAATAGGAGAGAAGCCGTGAGGACCCGGCTTGAGAGGGAGAGGGGCGAGAAAGAAGAGGCGGAGAGAAGGGAAAGAGAAGGGACCGCTCCGGACGCCTACAGCCTGCATTGGCAGATAGAAGGCCTAATGCAACGAAACGCACACCTCGAAGACATGATAAGAATCCAAGACGAAACGATCCACAACCAGCAAAGAACAATTGCAGACCAACTTGGATCACGCAAGGTGGGGCGCAACATGTTGAGGATGATGATGTCGGCGTGGAGGAACGAAGAAAGCAGCAACAGACGTTTGAGAAGGCATATCAAACGTATGGGAGAAAGGTTGTTGCAGTTCGAGGATTAAGCATCGTGGGACCGATGCTAGGGGAGAAGGGAGCTAATGTCCCACACCTGACTAAGCGAGGAATATGGTTTCACATGATTCATGGTTATGAGTCATAGGTTTGTGATTTGTTTCACATGACTCGCACTTGCGATGTCATCGTTATAATGTTATTGGTTGATGTTTCCACATGACACACGATTGTGGTCATATGATTTATGATTTTCGCACATGACTCACATTACGGGTCATGGGTTTCACTCATGTGACGCGAGTTGCGCACATGACTTGTTATTTGGATTATGATTGGTTTAGGTATGTTGCACAGCTGACTTGTTGGAAAGTCAGCTGATAGATTTCACACATGACTCACTATGAGTTATGAGGTCATGTGACTCAAGGGTATGAGTCACCAGG